>OZ017741.1:111678561-111686061 GCA_963969285.1 Odontomyia ornata | reverse complement strand
TCTTGTCCCTTGTAGCGCATAGATCCATGTGTTTTGTTGGTGGGCTTGGATCCAAAAGTTCGTGTTGTTGATATGTAGCCAGATATATTGCCGAGAAGATGGTTCCTCGTGGCTTAAGAGAGTGATTTCGCATTGGTTGATGCTGGATCGCCGATTGTACAATGGATGATGTTGAACACACAGGAATGTGTTGTCCTTGGTGAGTGTACATTTATCCAATTCGTGTTGGTTTATTGGGTTGTGTTGGTTTCTCTGAAGATTTCCTAGCAGATATCGCGTAGATGGTTGGATGGGATATGACTCTTGAGCTCGTCTAATGGTAACAGGTATCAAGTTGAACAGTTGAAATTCTTCGGAATTGATTAGTGACAACTTCAGCTAAAAAATTACAAAGGATTTGGTCATCTTGGCATGTACCGAAAACGTCTTGTACAAAGATAGATCTCCAACAGTTCGACTGATCGCGATATTTAGATTTGGAGGACGCGCCTTTCGTATGAGCGTTACTTGTTCTTGAAGTTGTCGCGGAGTGAGAAGTAATGGATTGATGATGCCGTGCTGTAGATCAAGCAGTATATCCCATAATACCCTTTGTGTTTCTTGGTGGTCTCGAGAAATGAGGTTTGATTCTCCATGAGTGAGTCTAGATGATGTTCGTTGGCTCGTGATTTTTCTATTTCATCTTCAAGGTATGTTGCGGAGTCTGAATCTAGAATACCGAAAAGTTTATTAGCGACATTGCCCACGATGTCCAGTGGTGCTCTTCTTCTTCTGGTAGGGTATCTTCTGCCTTCTCCTCCCTTATGAAGGATTTCGTTTAGCTGCTCAATATGAGATAGTTGGTGTGTGAGCTGCTGTAAGGTTTGAGTGCATACTTGACGTTGAATAGTGATTGATGCACACAGCTTTTTCATGTTGAGTATACCCTTGCGAATCCCATCTAATTCTTTGCAGTAGTGTTTTAAATTATAGAAGGTAATTACGTTCCATTTGTTAGTTACTAGCTTTGCTTGCCCGATTGCTTCGAAGTAAATTCCAGGGTCCTTCGTGAATGGATCAACAGTTATAGGCGGAGATGCGGTGCTAATGGCAGGCAGAACGAGTAGGGTTATTAAGGTTGCTGCTAGCATGGATGTAGAGCAAGAACGCTTTACAGGAACTTCGCTATTTGTTAATTCTGGATGGTTCTGCTTCCGATTTTTACCTTGGTTAGGATGCCGTTTTTTGAGTTGTTTAGGCTTGGGACTTTCTGCGGATACCTTAGTTGTAGCTGACGTGGCTTGGTTGAAATCTTCGCATGCCTTTGCAAGAGGGCAGGTTGTGTGTATTGCTCTTCGAAAAATGCCACTTTTAGTTTTGACATCTGCAACTCGGCAACGTCGTTCACTTCTTTCAATTGTTTACACTATCCGTCCCAGTTGCCACTTCAAGGGAGGGGCATTATCATCCTTGATGAGAACTAGCGTGTCTGGTTTGACGTTGTCACAACCTAGGGTCCACTCTGCTCTCTGTTGTAGTTCAGAAAGGTATTCGATTGACCATCTGCGCCAAAATTCGTGTCGGATGTGCTGCACGAGTTTCCACCTGGTAAATAGGTTTGGATTAGTGTCACATGCATGACTATGTATTTTTGTAGTGAGTGGTTCCCCGATAAGAAAATGTCCCGGTGTTAGTGTTGCCATGTCGTTAGGGTCGTCTGATAATAGCTGTATCGGACGTGAGTTGAGCACAGCCTCGGCCCCCATATTGACGGTGCATAGCTCCTCGTAGGTTAGAAATGCAGATGAGATAGTCTTTTATAATAATTTCTTTGCCGATTTGACTGCCGCCTCCCAAATACCCCCGAAGTGTAGACTGCGCGGTGGTGTAAAGTGAAATTGGATCCCTTTCTGAGTTGCGGCTGCGTGAATCTTCTCTTGAGAACGCTCATTTTGCAGTAAATTTTCTAGCTCCTCTAATTGGTTACGACCCCCAACAAAGTTGGTAGCATTTTCGCCGTACACGTTTTGGCAGCAGCCACGTCTAGCGATAAACCGCTTCAAAATAGTGTTGCAGAATACCAGTACACCCCATGTCTACTGGCATGCGCTGGGAGCTCGATATGATGTGTATCCTATATACACATCAAGGCTCCCGGGGAGAGAGAGATATTCCTGTATGATACTTACCTGCTATTACATTCTTGTCAGCTAGATCAGTAAAAGAGTGTTTTTGTTTGATGATTTAATTTTTATTTTATTCTTTGTTTGGTTATATAATAACACGTTCAGTTGACTATATTAATATTAAGAACATATTTCGCTATTGAATTCTTTTAATAATTAATTTATTACAGAGGCGTATAAAGCTCAAGCATTAATGGAGCTTGTAAAATTTTTGCGATTTATATTTACTTTGATTATTTTGTTATTTGAAGGAAATGTATGATATTGCCTTGTCATGAAAGATATTCATTTTTACTTCATTGTTTTAATTGGTAAACTTGGAATGTTGATTTAAATTACTTCTTAAAACGATTTTAAACGATTTTAATCGAATTTACTTTTTCCTTTGCATATCGTTTCATAAAAAGTTATGACATGCACCTTTGAATATTAATTTCTTGTCGCAATATTTGTTTTTTCTTATTGAATCATAATGACTTGTAGTTCTTTCATAATTTTTGTTTTGAGTTCCTTTGCTTTGAATATTTTTACTAATCGTTCGCTAAGACTTATTTTTTTTTTTTGCTTTACTTTAATACTTCTGCATTGCTGTAATTTATGTAACATATAATTTCTCTTTATTCTAGCTTTATTTCCTTGTTTTGCTTTACTTACATATTAGAATATTAATGCACATGAAGATATAATCCATTTTGGTTTCATTATGAACAATATTTAATTTCACATTTATACGCTGTTTCGCCTATTTGTCTTCTACAATATGTTTTGTGTTTTGAGCTCATTGATTTTTATCATTTTAGATGAAAAACTTTCTGTTATAACTTTTGTGATTTTTTTTTGTGCTTATGGATCTATTAACTATTGTGTGTTATTTAAATTACACAACTTCTTTTTTAGCTTTTATTGTTACATTCATTTGCTATTATCTTCGTTCAGATTTCTTTCAATATTTAAACTGTATTATGTATAAAGTTCGTTAGCTTCGTTACACAAAGTTTTGTTCGTTTTTCCGTTTTCAGACTTTTGTTTTATTTATGGTTGGTAGCAACAATAATGTTTACAAAACAAACAAGAATAAAAAAATTTTGTTTTCTTTTGTTTCTACTTTACTCTACGAAATTTACATTTACATTTTTCAAGAGTTTCTATGATTTTAAATCTGAAAAATAAATTCCTTTATTCGTTTCATTTTTCTTCATAATTAAATTTCCATAGACTATAACCAAAAGCTTGCTAAATAAGCTTTTGGTTATGTACTTTGCAATTAAAATGTTAATAGGTTAGTAGGGAAATTTTATTAGTACGAGTACGAGTATATGAAGCTTTAGATGCTCGTTTGTTTTAGGAACAACCCATGTACATGGGGACGTAAGATCGATACGGTCGTTTTTGTTCGGGAATTATTAGCTTTGCAAGGGAATAGCTTGCGAGTTGTTGTTGTTGCTTCATTGCTAAAGCTTTAATTGGTTTTATGTAGTGTGGGGTAATGAGTGAGGGACCTAAGTCTTTCTCTTAATGTGGATCGTTAATGTTGTTAGTGGGAAACAAAGATTGATCATTTACATGAAGGTGCTTAATGAGGTTTGAAGATAAGATGATAAGGAGAATAGCTTTGTCTCTGCAATTACGAATGACCAATTTGTATGTTTTATTTTCATAGCTTTTACATGCGCCAATTGCTCGGAATTCTATGCTATGTACATTATGCATGCTAATTTGTGGTTGGCCAGAACAGTGCCGTGCGAGGTCACTTCATTAGCTGTACGTTAAAATTGTTGATCCCGATCTCGAGGATGCGTGTAAAGTGGAAGCGTTGGAAATGGGTGGGCTGTTGGGCAGAAATATTACGTTAAAAATATCTTGCGAGAAAGAGTCGAAACAAAACCATCACTATATGTTGGGCAAAGGAGCATATAGTTTCGGCCTTCATTTAAGACCCTATATGTTCCGTCGAATTCCTCCCTAGTGAGTATATGTTCGGTTTGGCCTAACGCTGTCCCCGACTTTGCTGGAGGACAGTAAAGTGCCGTGCGAGGTCACTTCATTAGCCGTTCGTTAAAATTGTTGATATCTATCTCGAGGATACGAGTAACATGTAAGGGTGGGAGATGGGTGGGTTTTAAATTTTTTGCGTTAACCACAGGGGTTTAAATGGTGAGTTATTTAGTAGTTAGCAGTTAGAATGTATTTATTGAGCAGGGAAACGTAGTGACTAGTTAGCCGCGAACCATAACACGCGACAATATATATATATATATATATATATATATATATATATATATATATATATATATATATATATATATATATATATATAAATATATATATATATATATATATATATATATATATATATATATATATATATATTTATATTTGTATATATATATATATATATATATATATATATATATATATATATATATGTATATATCGATCTATATATATATATATATATATATATGTATATATATATAAATATATATATATATATATATATATATATATATATATATATATGTATATACATATATGTATGTATATGTATATAATATATACATATATATATATATATATATATATATATATATATATATATTTCTATATATATATATATATGTATATATGTGTATATTATTTATATACATTTACATATATATATATATATATATATATATATATATATATATATATATATATATATATATATATATATATACAGTGCAACCCGCTTATAAAGTGCACTTTTATAAAGTACTTTCGGTTATAAAGTACTTTTTTCCAATCCCCATGCACAAATCATGGAAGTTACTGTATTTTTGTACGGATATAACGTTCACTTTTATAACGTACATATTGGTTATAACGTACCTTCCTCCATGCCACTTGAGTTCTTTATAACGTACAAAATATTTATTCTCGTATACAGACGTACATATGAAGCATAAACCCACAAACAAAAATAAGTTGTTTAGACAAGTTGTTGCGATACGTAACAAATTGGCAACAATAACGCGAAGGGTTTTCGGTCCCTATAATTTTCGGGGAATCCCATGATAAATAATCGCAAGTTTTTAAAGTATTGTGCCCGTTAGGGTGTTTTTTTTGTGTTAGGGAGATGTCTGCATAATTTTTAGGGAATCCCATAAGAAAATAATTGGCAGTTTTTGAAGTGTTGTGATCGGTGTAAGGTCGCGATAAAGTTTGCAAAACAAAGAAATGGAGAAGAAAACTCGCAAAGTGCTAACGATTAATGAGAAGTTACATATTATTCGAGAAATTGAAAGTGACAAAAAACTAATATGTGCTTCGAAGCAATTGAAGAAAACGACAGTTTCGACAATTTGGCGAAATCGAAATAAAATTAAGGCTGCGTGTAGTAATCCTTCATCTTCAGGAAAACAAAAGAAAATTCGAAACCCCATGCAACGGGATGTTGATAGAAACCTAATAAGGTGGTTTACATATCAAAGGAGTCTCCGCAATCCGATTTCGGGGAAAATTTTGCGACAAAAAGCCCAACAATTTGCTCAGCTTAATAATGATAACGAATTCAGGTGCTCTTCCGGTTGGATTCAAAGATTCAAAAACCGCCATAACATTGGATTTGAACGAATACGTGGCGAAGCAGCAGATCCAAACTCAGTAGCCGCTTTGGATTGGATTCGTGAGGAATGGCCGCAGATAAGAGAGGGTTATAGAGATGAGGACATATACAGCGCAGACGAGACGCGACTTTTCTTCAAAGTGTTGCCTAACAAGACTCTCAAATTTCGTGGTGAAAAGTGTATAGGTGGGAAGCAGTCTAAAGAAAGGATTACTGTCCTCATATGCGCCAATTTATCTGGCACCGAAAAAAGAAAAATGCTCGTTATTGGAAAATTTAAAAATCCGAGATGCATGAAAAATGTAAAAACATTGCCTGTAAATTATACCTCAAATGGACGGGCTTGGATGACATCAGATATTTTTTCGAATGAGTTACGGTCCTGGGACGAGCAGCTGAGAAGGCAAAGAAGGAAGATATTGCTAATTGTAGACAACTGCGCCGCTCACCCAAATCTCCAGAATCTGGAAAATATTAACTTGAATTTTTTTCCTCCCAACTGCACCTCTATTCTACAACCGATGGACCAAGGCGTGATCAAGTGCCTGAAATCCTATTACCGAAGGTAATTCAGTAAAGTGAACTCATGTAACATAAATTTAGATTCCATTTGTGATACATGTCTAGGCTAGTTCTGATGAAATACATCGATGCAGCTGAGGATGCTCAAAATATGAAAATAAATTTGCTGGATGGCATAGAAATGTTAGCAAAAGCCTGACAACAAGTATCACCAACGACCATTAGAAACTGTTTCCAGCATGCGGGACTTACAACCGATTCATCAAACGACAAAGACGACCTTCCTTTGAGCGAATGGATTAAAAGGGTTCAAGCAAGAGAAGAGGATGAGCGTCCATTAAGCTCTTGGTTTTATGAAAATTGTAGACCTACTATAGAATTGCAAGATCTTGATTTGTTTGAGAACATTGATTCAGATGTTGTATCAACTGAAACCCCAACAGATACTGACATAGTAGAAGAAGTACAGTCAGTAGAATCAAGCCAAAAAAGCGACACTGACGATGAAGCTACTGAGCAGAAAACCATCAATATTGAGGATGCAATAAATTCGATAAAAAATGTGACAAGATTTTTGGAAGCAAACGAGCTTACGGAAGATGGTATCTTAGAAGCATCTCTTTTGATTGATGGCTATCTGCAAAAGCAAAAACTAAAAATAAAAATAAAACAATGCAAGATAACTGACTTTTTAAGACCATTACAATAACAGTTAGTAGACAAACGGGAGAATCCTATAAATTTTTCGAAAATTTATAATGCTTTTTGATTCAGCAGGCTATAATTTTGTATTATGAATGCATGGACTTTTTTCTTTAATAAACGACAATTTTTGTAAATGAACACAACTTTTTTTCATAAGTGGGCTATAACGTACTATCGGTTATAAAGTTCTACTTGTTGCGGTCCCCTCGAGGTACGTTATAGCCGGGTTACATTGTATATATATATATATATATATATACATACATATGCATATATATATATATATATATATATATATATATATATATATATATATATATATATATATATATATACATATATATATATATATTTCTATATATATACATGTATATATATATATATATATATATATATATATATATATATATATATATATATATATAGTGGCCCAAGGTCCACCCCATTCCCAACCAGGAAGCAGCTACCGTAGCCGAGCAGCTAGTGTTAAATTGGGTTAAT
>OZ017741.1:111666061-111673561 GCA_963969285.1 Odontomyia ornata | reverse complement strand
TAAAATTGTTTATTGTCTTATTTGCTATTAATTCGTTATCATTCTATTGATCAATTTAAAATACGAGTATGCTAATCTCATAACAAAATCTACAGAACCAACACCCCATCTGTTATGGACAGCATTTACGGTGAATTACGGAGTAGCCTTGATCCAAAGTTCAGCGTCGCACACTTAGGACGCTTAGTCAAACAATGATAATCTGTTGTTATATGTGTATTAAAGTAAATAATAATAAATCGGCCTATATGGCGCCGAGCAAACGTCACTACCAGCTACCACCCTTCATTGAAAACCCTAAAGACCGTTCAATATTTAATTTTGTGAGTTCCGATCATATCACATTGTAGCAGTTATGCAAAATCGACCTACACATCCTACTTAGAGTAATTAGGATACTTATCTGCACTCCTACCACAGTTTGAAGTTGCTCGCAGTCGGTAAAGATGATTATTTAGTTGATTTACCCAATTGGCTGTCATAAAACTGAATTTTCTAAGCATGGTCTATTGCCCCTATGATGGTACCAAACAAAACCTGGCGATTCTTCAACCAAGATGTTTTTACAGTGGCGATGAACAATGGCTAGTTCTGCAATTAACCTTCTGCTGATTTTCTTTTTCCTCGATCACTTCCAACCGCTGGTCTCCTTATTCACAAGAGGTTTTTCATCCACTCGGCACGAAAGTTTCCTCACTTGCAAATTGGCTAAGCATTAGCGACGCACTGATTTTATCGATCTGAAATGTTTAAGTTTGGGTTTAAGTTGTAACACAGAATCTTCGCTTTATCCACAAAACTCACAATGGAATTTGCACACAAAATCCCGCTGCGATAAAAGCAATTCCTCTTGCTGGCCCTCGCTACCCACACACTCTGCTCCATGTGGCTGTCAAAATTCTGTTGGCATCCGACGATAAAATAGAAGTGGGATGTGCACTGGTCGCAACCAACGTAAAATGACAAGCCACCTAGCAGCAAAGTGTGTTGGTAGTGGTCACCAGCGGCGTCGCATGATTCATTACACAAAGTTATCGGTTCCTAAAACCCCGAACATTGCTGCTGGAACTAGGACTACTACGTCGTGTTTTGATTCTCCTCTGCCTTCAGCAGCAACTCAGCATATGCTTAGTAATGAATTACCTGATTGGGGAGCGATCCCTAAAATCAAAAATAATCAATCGCCTAGTCTTCCGCCCTCATCCGGTGTTGACACCTCGGCTGTGGCTACTGTAGTGATGTCACAACATCAAACTACTCAAACTTGAATTATATTCCAATCATTCTAATTGGAATGCAATTTCCTGCGTAAAATTCCACACGAATCACATGTGCATACTCGACCACGCGACCAACCATAAACAATCATGTTTATTACTTCATGGTCACGGTCAAGTATCATGTTGCACATTTGTACAAATGTTCTTGCCGATATTTCACACCTCGTAAAGTATAGAGCGTTGCATCCATAAATTATGAATGAAAGTTGAGTGCATCATATGACAATGAAAAACAAGTACGTATGATGACTCGTGTGTACCCATACGATGAGGTGTTGAATGGCTAAGATAACATATGGGTAAATATGGAATGTAGGACAAGTGGTCGAGTAATAAATATTAGTATTTATTGATCTAGATTTTCGGGTGACATAATTACCACTTGAAAGGGTCAGTCATGTTCTTACGAGAATTTTTAAGTAGAACATAAATTAAAATGAATAATGTATTTAGTAGGTTAAGAAATGGTATTTAAGGAAAAGTTAAATGAGAATAAATTCAGACTTGTTTTAGAAGTCCAACTGCCTACATTGGCATTCATTCATTTCCTCGGAACTAGAAATATAGGCGCCCATAGGCTACCATTGGCATTAGCGTTTATACGCTGATATTAAGGTAAATTATAGCTACAGATAATAACTAAACATACGATATGGCGATCCTAGGCAATGCCGAACCAGGGAAGCGTGATGGAAGGATTTGAGGAGCTCTGGAGACTCTACATGCCAAAGCAAAAGGTAGAGGAGTACGTACCCGAACCCGTACAACACACAGCTCCAGTGTACAAACCAGCAGATAAGGAGATACCACCAAAAGCTGGACCAAGACCGATTACAATTGAGGAGTATAGGCGACGCACATCGAAACCTGTTGAACCGGTGCAAACACCACCAAGAAAGAGAACGCGAGGAGGACGCAAGGTGTGCTTAAGACAGGAACGTGGCAATTTATATCGACTCATTGCAATTAGCCACGGGGAGGAGAAACAGGAATTTTTCCGTCAATTAGCCGAATTACCACAAAAGTACAAGAGTAATGGGGAACTGGTCATCAACGACCAACCAAGGGGTTTTGGTTGAGTACAAGCAGGCCACCGCGATAGCTACGATTTTTTTGATAATCATCATATTTATGTATTTATATAATAGGCACCAGAACAAGTATGTAAACAGAAAGGTAGCTAGATTGGCAACTGTATAGTATGTTTGTGATAATTCTAAAAATATATGTATGGTAACATTTTAAAATATGAATTTAGTATATCTCCTTGTTTCTCTGCAGTAAAATTTGGTTCATCTCTTTGTTGTTGTGTTATAAAGTTGAAGATTGTAATGATGATTTTTCCTTATGGAGGCAATTAAAAGTTTACTCGAAGAAATAGATAGATTGTTGATAAATTGCAAAAAGAGTGTTAATCGGGTATTTAAAATTGAAAGAATTCAACAAAAGATTGAAAGAGTAGAAGCCATTAAAGTAGAGATCAACAGTTTGTTTGGCAATTGTGAGGATTCTGAGATTTTGGAATTCGGTTCAAGAAGTTATATTCTGAACTAAAAGAAATTCTTTCGACACAGTTGGAAATTTGTAGAAAATCTTTAACAAAAATGGGTGATTTTGACCTGCACATGGCCATTAAGACCATTCCTATGTTTGATGGCAACTCTAAGGAGTTGAACGCATTTATAAAAATTGTAGAATATATAGACAAAAATCTGGCAGACGCAGCTAAACCCGAATTAATCGATTTCGTTGTTAATGTGAAGTTATCAGATAATGTTCGGACTTCCCTTAGTACTGATATTCCACAGACGGTAGCTGAGTTGCAATCAAAATTGTTTCTTAGATATAAACCCAAAAATACTGTTGCAAACATTCATACTTCACTTAACTCATTGTCTCAGAAGCGTTCGAGTGTAACGAAATATAAGGAGAAGCTCCTTAGCTTAATTAGTGAGCTTAATCAGTTCCAAATAACCGAACTAGGTGACAAGGTTACACCTGCGCAGAAACAACTGGTGTCTACTTTGAACGATTCATACGCCCTAACCGTATTCAAGAATGGTCTGAACGACCAATATAAAAACATTGTATTTGCTGCCCGACCTCAAAATTTAACGGATGCCATAAACCTGACACTCGAGTCAGAGAAGAGTGAGAGCACCCAACAAAGTAACGTTATGTTTTGTAACAAAGGCAAAAATGACAATTACAGGAAGAAGGGCAAGAATTTCAACGACAAAAGAGGAAACGAAAGGGGTAGGAATTACTACAAAAGTGACAAAAATGGTAATAAAGGGAACGATAATAATGGTGGGAACTATCAAAAGAAGAAACGGAAAAATTACAGAAACAATAATGATAGTAAGAATTATAGAAACGTAAATGTAGTTCAAGAGCAGGGAAACCCTCCCGGAGTAGAGAACCGAATACAAGAATCCAACTCCGGATTAAAAGATAGTAATAAGCTGTACACTATTTCTGGTAATTGTCCTAATTTTATAGAATTACATTGTAAGAATGTCAAATCAAACCTCACTTTCCTGGTAGATACAGGTGCAGATGTATCAATTTGTAAATTTAATAACATATTCAGTGGAAGTATTGATAGAAATGATAGATGCAAACTAACTGGGATTACAAACCAGGCGATCACGTCTCTAGGTAGAACCAATTTGAAATTACAAATTGGTGATTGTTATGTAACAAATGAATTTCAGATAGTTGAAGAGTCTTTCCCAATAAAAACTGATGGGATTATTGGCAGAGACTTCCTTGAAAATTATCGGTCCAAGATTATGAGACCTACACGATAACTTTCAATATTAAGGATGATGAAGTAATCATCCCTATAAGCATCAAACCATTGAATACCTACAAAATCGAGATACCTGCGAGAACAGAGACCGTACTACCAATTGATTTGACAAGGGATAGAGACTGTATTATCCTTAGTAAGGAAATACAAGATTGAGTTTTCTTGAGCAACACCATTATACCAGCCAAAGGTGTATGTCATATTAAGGTGTTGAATGTTAATGATCATCCTGTTAAGTTAGAAAAATTTGAGGTTGAAACTGAGCCTCTGGATGATTATCTCATATTGAGGAACACCAAATGTGAAGATAAAAGTAACCCCGACCGCCTTGAGAAATTGACAAAAAAGATAAATCTCGATAATTGTGATGAGGAAGCTATACATAGTATATTGAGTATTGTTGAGAAATTTCAAGATGTATTCCATATGGAAGGCGATAAGCTGACTGTAAATAACTTCTATAAATAGAAAATTAACCTTTCCGATAACACGCCAGTGTATATCAAAAACTATAAATTACCCCGTGCACAGCTTGAAGAGATCAACGATCAAATCAAGGAACTGGAGAATAATGACATAATAGAACCATCTATTAGTCCTTACAATTCACCACTGTTAGTAGTCCCAAAGAAGAGTACAAATGACAAGAAGCAATGGCGTTTAGTTGTAGATTTTCGACGTTTAAACAATAAAATCATTAATGATAAATTTCCACTAACCAGATTGGAAGACGTTCTGGACAAACTAGGTAGAGCGAAATATTTCTCAACTCTAGATATGACCAGTTCATTTCACCAAATCGAGTTAGATAGAGGATCTAGACCTTTAACAGCTTTTTCGACCGGAAATGGTCATTTTCAATTTAAACGTCTTCCCTTTGGACTTAAAATCTCATCCAATAGTTTCCAAAGGATGTTAACTATAGCTCTGTCAGGCCTTAGTTCGAAAGCATTTCTGTATGTTGACGATATTATTGTGTTTGGATGTAGTATCGGTCATCATAATCGGAATTTAACACAGGTACTTCAGAGGCTACGTAAGTATAAACTCAAGTTAAATCCTGATAAGTGCCAATTTCTGAGATCAGAAGTTGTATACTTAGGTCATTTGATAACAAACGAAGGTATCAGAACGGACCCTTCAAAGAATGAAGCAATCAGAAATTACCCTGTTCCCCAAAACGCAGACGAAGTCAGAAGATTCGTAGCTTTTTGCAACTATTACAGGCGCTTCATTCCGGACTTCGCAGAAATTACTAAATGCCTGAATAATCTCCTGAAAAAGAAGGCTGTATTCACGTGGGATGATGAATGTCAACAAGCTTTCGAGACCTTGAAACTAAACCTGATTAAACCGCCTATCCTGCAATATCCTGATTTCGACAAACCGTTCGTGTTGACTACGGACGCATCGAGTTATGCTCTAGGGGCTGTCCTCTCACTAGGCGAAATAGAATCCGATTTGCCTATATCCTACGCTAGTAAATCTCTTGGTAAGCACGACGTGAACAAACCAATTATTGAGAAAGAGTTACTTGCGATACATTGGGGGATAAATTTTTTTAGACCATATCTATATGGCAGAAAATTCATAGTGGTCACTGACCACAGACCATTGGTGTCACTTTTCTCTCACAAAAACCCATCCTCTAAATTAACAAGAATAAGACTCGATTTATCAGATTATGATTTCGAGATAATTTTTAAACAAGGCAAAATGAACTGTAATGCAGACGCATTGTCGAGAATTAAAATAGATACCGACATATTAAAATCGATGATTCCATTAGAACGAGATGCAAATGTAAAGAAAATGTTCGCGTTAACTCGGGGAATGTCTGCTAAACAAGTAGACAAAGAAAATAAAGATATTGATAACGAACCCAAGACAACTGTAGAGCCTGATCAACTTTACGTTTGGGATTGTACGTCATTATCCGACATAAGAAATGTCATGAAACTAAAGTTTATATTTTGCAACAATAAAAATTTTGTGTAATGCAGACGCATTGTCGAGAATTAAAATAGATTCCGACATATTAAAATCGATGATTCCATTAGAACGAGATGCAAATGTAAAGAAAATGTTGGTGTTAACTCGGGGAATGTCTGCTAAACAAGTAGACAAAGAAAATAAAGATATTGATAACGAACCCAAGACAACTGTAGAGCCTGATCAACTTTACGTTTGGGATTGTACGTCATTATCCGACATAAGAAATGTCATGAAACTAAAGTTTATATTTGGCAACAATAAAAATTTTGATATCGTCCGGACAAAAGATGAAGTAATTGTATACTGCGATGGTGATAAATCTAACGAGAAACAAGTTTCCGTTAATGACAAGCCTCCAGTTATTACAAGTACAAAGAGATCTTGTAGAGCAGTCAATAACGATAATACCAGTATGATATACGTATCTACTATGGAGAAGTTATTCGACAAATTGGCTGAAATGAATATTTTCGAGCTAGCTCTTTCAAGTAAAGACAGAATATTTGAATTCATGCATAAATTCGAATTCAAAAGTATAGTAAACACGTTGCAACAAATAAATAAATATAAACAGCGCGCAAAAATTAACATAATTATATATGAACCCCCGAAGAACATAAAAGACACTGCAGTGCAAAATTCATTGATACGTGAATATCACGATACGCCACAAGGAGGTCACTTAGGTATTCGAAAAACGTTACTTAAGTTAAAGCAAAGATATTGCTGGAAAAACATGAACAGCATGGTTAAAAGGTATGTCAGCAATTGCGAGCAATGCAAGATTAACAAGCAAATAAAAAATACTAAAGAAAACATGGTAAAGACTGACACACCAACAACGAGGTTTGAAACCATAGCTATTGACGTGGTTGGACCTCTGAGAATCTCGAACAATCATCGATACATTTTGACTATGCAGTGCGAACTAACAAAGTACGTGGTAGCTGCACCGATGGAGACTAAGGATGCAAAAACTGTAGCATTCACTCTGGTAAATGAATTTATACTGAAATATGGTCATTTTAAGATATTAAAATCTGACCAAGGTACAGAATTTACAAATAGCTTGATGCAAGAAATTTGCAACTTATTAAAAATCAGACAGGTTTTCTCTACACCCTATACCATGAAACGTTAGGCGCTGTAGAACGCAATCATAGGGTACTGATTGAGTACATGTTAGCATTTTCTGAGGATTCTGACTGGGACAAGTGGATTCCGTATTATACTTTTGTGTATAATACAACCCCACATGTAGACAACAACTACACACCATATGAATTGATATTTGGCAAGTTACCATATCTCCCAGACGATATTTTAAATAATCAAGAGAAATTCTATGATTTAGACAACTATGCCAAAGAATTGAGAACCCGGTTAAGACATGCTCTCAATAGAGCCAGA
>OZ017741.1:111593561-111658561 GCA_963969285.1 Odontomyia ornata | reverse complement strand
GTAGCAACAATAATGTTTACAAAACAAACAAGAATAAAAAAATTTTGTTTTCTTTTGTTTCTACTTTACTCTACGAAATTTACATTTACATTTTTCAAGAGTTTCTATGATTTTAAATCTGAAAAATAAATTCCTTTATTCGTTTCATTTTTCTTCATAATTAAATTTCCATAGACTATAACCAAAAGCTTGCTAAATAAGCTTTTGGTTATGTACTTTGCAATTAAAATGTTAATAGGTTAGTAGGGAAATTTTATTAGTACGAGTACGAGTATATGAAGCTTTAGATGCTCGTTTGTTTTAGGAACAACCCATGTACATGGGGACGTAAGATCGATACGGTCGTTTTTGTTCGGGAATTATTAGCTTTGCAAGGGAATAGCTTGCGAGTTGTTGTTGTTGCTTCATTGCTAAAGCTTTAATTGGTTTTATGTAGTGTGGGGTAATGAGTGAGGGACCTAAGTCTTTCTCTTAATGTGGATCGTTAATGTTGTTAGTGGGAAACAAAGATTGATCATTTACATGAAGGTGCTTAATGAGGTTTGAAGATAAGATGATAAGGAGAATAGCTTTGTCTCTGCAATTACGAATGACCAATTTGTATGTTTTGTTTTCATAGCTTTTACATGCGCCAATTGCTCGGAATTCTATGCTATGTACATTATGCATGCTAATTTGTGGTTGGCGGGTAATCGTAATGAAGATGATTTGTTTCTATTAGGTTAGCTTTATGTAGTTTGTAGTGGGTAGGGCTTGCTGTGGGATTATGAAGCTTTTAAGGTATATGCCATTAATCGTTATTTGATTGGTTCATTGTCTATTGCAACTCCTGTATTAATGTGAGATAGTACAAAGGGAAATTTATTTGAATTATTACGCTCTGTCTTTTAATCAAGTGTAAATAGCTTCAGATTGTTGATAAATCGAAAACTACGTATTATTTAGTAGTAGTTTTTTTTATTAAACATAGAAACGTTGGGTATGCTATAATAAATGTTATTGAGGAAATAAAATTAGAAGGAAAGATCTTAAGCTTGAAAGTTATGATATAAACTTTGAATGATTTCAGCAAACTGTTTAGTTAAAAATATCTTGCGAGAAAGAGTCGAAACAAAACTATCACTATATGTTGGGCATGGGAGCATATAGTTTCGGCCTTCATTTAAGACCCTATATGTTCCGTCAAATTTCTCCCTAGTGAGTGTCTGTTTGATTTAGCGTAACACTGTCCCAGACTTTGTGGAAGACAGAACAGTGCCGTGCGAGGTCACTTCATTAGCCGTACGTTAAAATTGTTGATCCCGATCTCGAGGATGCGTGTAAAGTGGAAGCGTTGGAAATGGGTGGGCTGTTGGGCAGAAATATTACGTTAAAAATATCTTGCGAGAAAGAGTCGAAACAAAACTATCACTATATGTTGGGCAAAGGAGCATATAATTTCGGCCTTCATTTAAGACCCTATATGTTCCGTCGAATTTCTTCCTAGTGAGTATATGTTCGGTTTGGCCTAACGCTGTCCCCGACTTTGCTGGAGGACAGTACAGTGCCGTGCGAGGTCACTTCATTAGCCGTTCGTTAAAATTGTTCATATCCATCTCGAGGATACGTGTAACATGTAAGGGTGGGAAACGGGTGGGTTTTAAATTTTTTGCGTTAACCACAGGGGTTTAAATGGTGAGTTATTTAGTAGTTAGCAGTTAGAATATATTTATTGAGCAGGGAAACGTATCGACTAGTGGAAGCGTGTCTGCAAACCATTTTAGTTCAATAGCACAGAGGCTCCAATTGGTTGGTATATTGTCTTAATATTAAATGAATGTATCGTGTCTGCCGACTGGTGAAGTCGGGCAGCTCAGAGGCTTTTGTTTATTTCTATAGTGACTTACAACTAAAAATAGCGTGTCCGCTGACAGCTAGGGCCCACGGCTCAGAGGCTATTGTCGGTTTCCCTACCGACTTGTAGTTAAGATTAGCGTGTCCACCGACAGCTTCGGCCGATGGCTCAGAGGCTATTATGAGTTTCTGTTGTGCCTTATAACTAAAAATAGCGTGTCCACTGACAGCTAGGGTCCACGGCTCAGAGGCTATTGTCGTTTTTCTTACCGACTTGTTATTAAAAATAGCGTGTCCACCGACAGCTTCGGTCGACGGCTCAGAGGCTTTCTTTTTTTTTACTTAGACTAAAGGCTGAGTGGCTGCCGACAGTTTTGTTTTGAAGGGACCACATTTGTGGCTGTCGACAGTGGGTTTTTGGGGGACCACTCAACTTATAGGGTTTTCCTATTTATTTATAAAAGCTTGCCGGGATTTATCGGCTTGACTGCCACTAGTTTCCTTTTCATTACTACTAATACTATGAAATTGCAAATTGAGTGCTGAATTCATATTTTGTCATTCGTGGGGGGAAAAAATGGGAATTGAAAGAGATAATAGGTTTAACGGTAAATTTGTTTGTATTGAGTTGGCCTATATTGTATTGGGTTATAATAATTAAGTCGTTTATTTCACAGTTCCTATACTTGGATTAGGTCAGTAAAACTTGAAATTATTTTTGTTTCCTGCTGAGCGTTTGCATTAAAAAATTGCCTCGTATCTAAATTTTATATTCATTTCACGCGGTTAGTTTATTTATTCGCACTTTAATTTAAACGCATTAAAAATTATTGTTCAAACGTCTATTCATTAATTTCATCTTCATCAAAGGTTCTCAAGAAATTATTCGAATTCTAGATCAATTTTAAAGATAAGACTTGAATATTCATGTGGGTGCGCGTTATTGTTATAATTATTGTTTCAGTTGTTTTAGCGATAAAAGATGTTATGTTGATATAACGATGGACACGAGTTTGTTTACTCGTTATGTATGTTTTCATTATGCTTGCTTATGTTTGATGTCTATTTGTACTGTTGATTGTTTTGCATGTAAGTCAACTGAAAGTTTATCTCTTTGATAAGTTGTACGTCAAATTAAGTTTGAATCATTTGGAAGTTTATTTGATTGAATTAAAATACACTAGATTAGATTTTGGAATATAAAATATTGGATATGAAAATTATACACTTGTTATTTAAATGATCAATGAGATTGGGTTTTTTTAACTTTGAGAAAACTGATCTAGTTTCATTGATACAGGAATTGAGTGGTTTCGGATATCGGCTGGGAGGAAAGACTTACATCCCATTTAATTTTACTACACAGTGCGCTACATTGTGGTGTTTGCAAAACCGATATCCTACCGGCTGCGCCAAATTTTTGCAGAATACCAGTAACCCCATGTCTACTGGCATGCGCTGGGAGCTCGATATGATGTGTATCCTATATACACATCAAGGCTCCCGGGGAGAGAGAGATATTCCTGTATGATACTTACCGGCTATTACATTCTTGTCAGCTAGATCAGTAAAAGAGTGTTTTTGTTTAATGATTTAATTTTTATTTTATTCTTTGTTTGGTTATATAATTACACGTTCAGTTGACTACATTAATATTAATAACATATTTTGCTATTGAATTCTTTTAATAATTAATTTATTACAGAGACGTATAAAGTTCGAACATTAATGGAGCTTGTAAAATTTTTGCGATTTATATTTACTTTGATTATTTTTGTTATTTGAAGGAAATGTATGATATTGCTTGATATCATATTTGAAAAACCAATCAATTAAAGCTTCAACTGTTACTCGGGCTAACGCCTTGAGCACGCAGTTATATTAACGAATCGATTGATTATAATCCAACTGCTAGCCCCGGGCACAAAGCCTTGGGACGCTAATACTCGGGCTGATGCCTTGAGTACGCAGTCAGATTGATAAATCAATCAATTACTAATTCAACAGCAGGCCCCGGGCATAACTGCCTTGGGGCGTTGATACTCGGGCGGATGCCTTGAGTACGCAGTAGAACGTATCCTAAATTCACTTATCCCGGGCTAAGTGCCTTGGGATAGAATAAGCTCGGGCGCACGCCTTGAGCCAGTGAATGGAGAAATACTTCGCAATTTTCTTGTGTCTTTAATTTTCTTTCATACTATAATCATGCTGACTTTATTGCTTACCAACTAAAATAATGAAGACAATCTACCATTTAAAAAAAATCAAAGCTCAACAACAAAAATAGTTTAACGTATTTAGTGCCATCTCTCTGTGACTGGTGCAATCACAAAGCTAAAGCTTTCACTCTATTTGCAATGCATGTAACCAATTCGTTCCACTGGGCGGTACGTTCGATTGCGAAATCTTGTGTGTATATGCTTGATACTTAATACGAGTATGGATACACACCCACTTCTGCTAATCATAATACGACACCGCGCCCACAGATGCATTGATTACAATTCGCAGCTTTTCGTTTATGTATGTTGTCATTTACAGTACACAGAGAGGAACGACGGCACACGAACCGAGCAATATTTGGACTGCGGTTCCCGTAACAATAGCAATGAATCCTTCGGTGGATAGGTCTGAAACCACTTCTAAGTGACAAGCCTTTGTTGTGAAACACCAAAACACGCCGATGTATGTTTTTGTTGGTTTCTTGCCTTGAATTCAGTAATGGGTGTAGACCGGCCCACAGAAGTCAATGCCGACGTTGACAAATGGACGGGCTGGTTGAACGCGTGTATCAGGAAGGACTCCCATGATTTGTTTGAAGCTTTGTGGGTTTAGTCTAGAACATTGAACGCATTCATGCACCACTGCAGATGCCAAACGCTTATCTCGAGGGATCCAGAACTGCTGTCGTGCTTTTGTTCACACAGCTTGAGTCGGCATGTGTAAGTTCTTTCGATGAAGATCAGTGAGTAGCAGTTTAGTGAATGGATGTGAAGCAGGTAAAATTGCGGGATGTTTTGCGATGTGTAGTATATTGGCGTTTTGTAATCTCCCTCCGACTCTAAGAATGGAGTCATCATCCAGGAACGGTGTGAGTGTGAGGAGTTTGCTCTTCGAGTCTATTGGTGTTTTTTGTTGTAATCTTTTTATCTCAGTTCCAAATTCCCCGGCCTGCGTGAGTTTAATAATAAGTGCGAGAGCTTTTTCTAATCCTGCGACTGTAAGGAATCTTCCATTCCCATGAATCTTTCCTTACCTTGAAGCGTTGAGTTGCCCGCAAAACTGTTGCTACGATTCGCTTAAGATGTGTGAAGGAGTTTCGATGATCGATTCTGTCGATAAAGTGCTCCTGGATAATGCTGGTTGTGAGGACGGTGTGAATTGTCTTTCGCTCTGGAAGCTCTCCCGGATCTCCGATAACTTCACATGGCCAATGAGTCTCGGGTTTTTGCAGGAATTCAGGTCCATTGTACCAGAACGTAGAATTGATGAGTACGCTAGGCCGTGTTCCTCTAGAAACCAAGTCTGCAGGATTGAGTTTAGATTTCACATGCTGCCAGTCAGATATGTTTGTTAGTCCTTGTATTGATGAGACCCTGTTGGCCACAAAGGTGTGAAAGGATGACGGTCTGGATCGGATCCAGGCTAATACGATCTGTGAATCTGTCCAGTAATGTGTAGTGTTTATGTCTATGTTGAGGAGCATCTTAACACGATTCGTTAAGTGGGCCATGAGAGTTGTAGCACACAGTTCCAGTCTTGGTAAGCTGATGGTTTTCACTGGGGCAACCCAAGATTTGGAATAGAGAAATATTGTCTTTATGTCTACCCGGCTGTTTGCGCTACATAGATATATTACTGCACTGTAAGCCCTTTCACTTGCATCGGAAAAGGCATGCAAACTGAGTGTGGCATCTTTCGTGTCCAAGTATCTGGGTATCCGAATTCTGTCCAGGTCTGTAAGCTCCTTGCGAAATTGAAGCCATCGAGTGTGGAGTTCCATTCGTATGGCTTCATCCCAGTCGAGTTTTAGTGACCATAGCTCCTGTAAAAAGATCTTGGCTAATGTTATTGCTGGATCCACGAATCCCAATGGGTCGAACAACCGTGATACGTCACTCAAAATCGTCCGTTTTGTCACCTTAGTTGGCTCGTTCCAAATGGCAGTTATCCGGAAATGGTCTAGCTTGGGATTCCATGTTAATCCTAATTTTTTCACGGTGTCCTCTGTGTCTCCATCGACCGAGAGCTCTATTTCTCTATCTTCGCTTGGCATTGATGCAAGGAGTTGCTCGTGATTCGCACACCATTTACGCAGATTAAACCCTGCTGACTTCAAAAGCGTTTTCAGCTCGTGGTTAATCTTTACGGCTTCTTTGAGGCTGTTGCTTCCAGTCATCCACATAGAAGTCTTTGATAGCCCTGGACGCTAGTGGATGTGACTTCTTCGATGTATTGGCCAATTCCATCAGGCATCGAGTCGCTAAGTATGGTGCAGCAGTGGTCCCGTACATCACTGTCTTTAAACGATAATACCTTAGGTCATCGGAATGGTTGTCTCTCCAGACGATGAGCTGTAAATGGCTGTCTTCCGTTGTTAAATTCACTTGGCGGTACATTTTCTCAATATCCGCTGAGAAGGCAAATTTGTGTTTCCTGAAACGTAGAAGGATTGAGAATAAGTCATCTTGTGATACAGGGCCTTTCAACATGATATCGTTGAGTGAGATGCCGTTTGATGCCTTTGCTGAAGCGTCGAATACGACTCTTAACTTAGTGGTGCTGCTGGATGGCTTGAGTACACAATGGTGAGGCAAAAAACAGTTAAGCTCTGGTATTGGTGACTTAACTTCTTCCATGTGACCCAAAGCGGCGTATTCCTTGATGAAATTCGTGTACTCCCTTTTGACATCTGGGTGTTTTTGGAACTTCCCTTCGAGAGCAAGGAAGCATCTTATTGCTATGTCTTTCGATTGGCCAAGCACGGATGGGTTCTGACACAGAGGAAGTTTCACTTCAAAGCGTCCGTCACCGTTTCGTCGAAGATTGATCGCAGGCTCTTCAGTACTAGAGGTCGTTGCCAACGATGCTTCTTCTATGGCCCAGAATCTTTCCATGTGTTCTTCAAGATTATTGATACCGATTCCACAGAAGTATTCAGATGTATCGCATGTTGCAACACGGCCAAGCACAATCCATCCGAGCACGATGTTCTGCAAAGTTCGTAGGTTTCATCCTAACCTTATAAACTCTGCTCCCAACAGTAGGTCGATTCGTTTCGGAGTGTTGAACCTTGAATCAGCAAGGTGAATGTTCGGTGGGATTGGCCATAAAGAAACATCGATGAATGATGTTGGTTGAGTAGAAGCAATCGTTGGTATCACGTATGCCTCCAATCGAGTTGAATATCCGGAGTGTCTTGAGGAAATAGTGATGCTCACTCTCTTCGAGACATGTGTTTCTGTTTTCCCTATTCCGCAGATATTGATGTTGGAATTTGATCCGGATATTTTCAACCTCTTTAGCATTCGAGCACTAATGAAGTTGAGCTGAGATCCGGAATCTAAAACGGCTGTACAAACTTCGGTTGAACCAGCATGATTTGTGATGATGACTGATGCTGTGCCCAATAAAACGTACTTACTACCAGATGTCTTCTTGGTAAGGGCTGCTAAAGTGGTGTCGCTAGGAGTAACCGATTGGGAGCTGCTGGTTGTCATGGCTGATCTCTCTGTCTTGTTAATTGTCTTCTCATGGTGGAGCAATGTATTGTGCCTGCCTTGACACTTAGAGCAGCTTCTTGATGGACAGTTACTTACACCGTGGCCTGCCTTGAGACAGCTGAAGGCCCTTGATTTTGGTAAGTCGATCGTGTGGACCTAGTTTAAGTAACTGGTCGCACTTAAAAACCTTGTGATTCCCAGTGCTACTTTGCAGCTTTCGTCCGAGTTAGATGAGACAAGGGATGTTGGTTTCACTCGTGGATGTGAATGTCTCTCCTTGCCTAAAGCCTCCAGCGACTGAAATCTCGCTTCCATGAATGTGAGAAAGGCGTCCAGGGTTTGTACTTCACGAGGTCGTTGAAGCGTTTGCTCGTAGAGTGTATGTGTTGTTCTGTCAAGTTTTTTGAGCAGGAGGTGAAGTATGATGGAGTCCCAGCCTCCTGTTGAGATGCCCGAGGTTGCTAGTCCTAACAAGCACTCTTTGGTTGTGTTGTGGAATCCCTTTATTGATGCAGTGGTTTCACTGACAACTGTTGATTATGATACCAGCCTGTCGATGAGTGACGAAACCAAGATTCGTTGGTTATTGTACCGTGCCTGTAGTGTTTCCCACGCGATGGCATAGTTACTATCATAAAGGTGGAGGTGACGAGTTAGGCGCTCAGCTTCACCAGTCACATTATTTTTCAGGTACCACATTTTCTGGGTATTCCCAAGTGGTTGGTCGTGAATCATCTGTTTGAATAGATCGTGGAACTGTTTCCACTTAAGATAGTCACCATCAAACGTCGGAAGTGTGATTTTTGACAAGCTGACCGATGCCTGTGTGGCGGGCGCAGTTGTGGCTGGAATTCTTGACAGACATTGGTTGAGGAAGATTTTCGCCTCTTGGATCGCATCTTCGGTGTTGAGGTAGCTGCTTGAAGTGTAGCCAAGTGCTGTCACGTTGTCGGTCTCACAGATGTCCTGATGCAGTTTTCGGGCTTCGTCCCAGAACCGCTGGAGAGTGACCAACTTAACTTCATAAAATTGTCTAGGTTGGCCGACTTCGATGCTGTCGATTCCCTCGATAAGGGGCGTTATGGATTGCGTGACAACACCATAACGCCTGATGAGTTGTTTAGTGATCTGAAGGTCAGACGCAGTGGAGTCCTTCGGCCCCTGCACGTCAGCCTTCAATCCTGATCTGGTGCGGACGTTCATGGTGCTTCCAGAGTGCGCAGAAGTTGTTGCATATTTGCCTCTTCTTTTGAGTATTCCGCGCTGACCTTGGCGAAATACTGCGCTTGAAAGTACGGGTGTTGCGGATAAGTCCCTGCGTGGGGTCGCAACTCCTGGTGGGTTGCGTTGAACCTTGTCCACAACTGTCCCAACTATGCTAGCTTAGCCTTCAGGTATTCGGGAGTCTTGCGGTTGGACGAATCCTTTCTGTAATTGCTGATTATTCGCTGGAATTCGTCTCCCAACTCCTTCTGCTTGGTTGCCAGAAGTGATAACTGTGATTCCTCCATCCTGATCCTGGAAGTAGATTCAAATTTGAAATATGACGTTGATCACGCCGGGGTCACCAAATGTTCAAAAAGCAAATATAAAAAATAGTTGCCCTTTAGTCAGACGGCGTTTCGTCTTTCTCAAAAAAGACCTGTTGAACAACTGATAACATAATTTTATTATGTTATCATTTATAATATCGCAAAGTCCGTAGCGCGGTCATTGCCTTAGTGCTGATTCGTTGAGAATTCCTAGAGTTCATTGCAGCTTGTCACATGTTTGATGTAGTGGTCAGCAAAAAGTTCATGATCGCCGTGGGAATTAGATTTTCGGAGTATGCATATTACACGAATTAATTTAATTGTAATTAGGGCAATGATCGCGCGCGGAAAAAAAAAACGTTTGGAGTGTGCAGATTGCATATTAAGTCGGCTTAGGCGCAGTCCAGAGTACGTTGAACGTTAATCACGCGTGGTAATTAGAATTTGTTGATGTGCGCAATTCTATGTGAATTTCCATTGAACATTCTCCCCGACCTTGTACTGTCCCAGTTCAAATGACCTTGCGCTGCGCAGAAATGGTTTTTATTTTCGTTCGTCTGAATTTCTTCAACGCAGTCCAGATGATCAGAATAATTATTGTGGTTGTTAGGATGTAGCCGAGTGTATAGTGGTGGATGTGGTGATTGTTTATATATATATATGTATATGTATATATATATATATATATATATATATATATATATATATATATATATATATATATATATATATATAAATATATAAATATGTATATATATATATATATATAAATATATAAATATATATATATATATATATATATATATATATATATATATATATATATATATATACACATATATATTGTAGCAACTACGGAAGTCACCGCAGTTGCAGACATTAAGTATTAGCAGAGGGGGTGTGTAGCCCGGGGTGGCATACTGAGGCCGGCTAGCGCTCAGTCGTGTCGTGGGTCTTCCCACAGAGGGAGAGGTCATTCTGAGAAATGAAAAATATGGCTTTTAATGTGACATGGCCGTTTTTTATTTTCAAATTATAATCCAAATCCAAAGTATAAGAAGAGAATCAATGAAAAAAAATACTAAAAACCCGACTTCGATGCTGTCGATTCCTCCCTCTTCTTTGCAAAATCAAATACTGACTGACTCCATCCCAACAACTTAATCCCGAATTTTTCACTTACATCCAACCCGATTCCGCAATCTCTTTTTCATTTTCAATTACCGCTTCCGCATTTGGGCAACGTAATCGAAGTTCATTACACTTCGATTCCGCTACCCACACATCTTTTTTCCCGTATCGACAAACAAAATAGCATCCATTGATTTGCATATATGGCAAATTGCATCATCAAAGAAGCGCTTGATTGAATGCATAGTGTCACATATACATTACGGAAACAATTGATTTTGCCGATACCCCAAAAAGAGTGCTTCCCTGCGCCCGAGGCAACTTGAACCCAAGGTTCCAGCAGACCCCCGGTCGAGAACTCGTAACGCAGCCAATGGTGCCATGTCTTGTCGATCTCCCATTCATCTCATAAGCAACTTCAACGATACATTTGGGTATGAGATTGAATTTTGTTAATAGGAAACGTGAATTAATTTTTGTTAGTATAAAAAACTTAAATTTGGTAGTGGGAACTAGTGAATAGAATTAGTTAGTATGAAGGAAGGAATTAGGTTTTGTTAGGAAAAATGAATTGAATAAAGTTTTGTTAGTGGAAATTAATGAATAGAATGTTGTTAGTGGGAGAATTGAAATTATTAGTATATATTATATTATTTTAGTTGGAAATAAGGGTAGGATTGTGATGATGGGGCAGTAAATATTATAGGGAAATTGGAAAAATTTTAATGAAATTAAATGAATAACAGGAAAAAGGTATAAATGCCCAAAGGGAGATGAAGATGTTACGGCGGTAATTTGAAGTTGCGAATGGGAGGAAGTTGGTACGCCGGAATTCGCAACAATACATATAAGTATACAAATATATATATATATATATATATATATATATATATATATATATATATATATATATATATATATACTCGTGTGTATATATATATATATGTATATATATATATATATATGTTTATATATATATATATATATATATATATATATATATATATATATATATATATGTATATTTATATGTATACATATGTATGTATATACATATATACTCGTTTATATATATATATATATATATATATATATATATATATATATATATATGTATATATATATATATATATATATATATATATATATATGTATATATATGTATATATATATATATATATATGTGTATATATATATATATATATATATATATATATATATATATATATATATATATATATATATATATCAGACCCTGAGTGTCTCATTCAGCCGGGCAAACAAAGAATGTCGGCAGGGGTAATTATGAATCAGATCGGATGTCCCTTGCGTGAAAGGTCCCAAGCAGGTTACCGGATTCATCCTCAAGTTCATAAGTAACTTGCCCAGTACGGCGGCGAACCACTGCAGGAACAAATCGTTGAGCAAATTTAGCCGCAAAACGATGAGCTGCATTGATCACGGCGAAATTGCGCACGAAAACCTTCTGACCCTGGAGTAGCACACGGGGGCGAGCCCGAAGGTTGTAACTTTGAGCTCCCTTCTGATAGGCTTTTTTCAGCTTAGCTCGGACACGGTCTTGTACGGCTCGCAGACGATCAATGTTTTTTTTTTTGTGGTAGGGAGGTGAAGGCATTTACGCCCGCCGAGTCTGGCAGTGTGGGACTCCCATGGAGGATACCTTTGGACTACCCACTAAACACCTCCCCTGTCAATCTGAGAACCTAGCCTGGAACCGTTTGACACATTACTTCGGGCCAGGTCTCGTTTTGTTACGCCGTGGGGCGCCTTCAAGCTGGGGAGTCCCTTTCCTAGCGGGAGGGGGGAGGGGAAGAGGAAATGCCAGAAGAGCGATCCCCCAGCCCCAGCGCCTCCAGCTGCTGTGAGTCCCTTTTATCTTTTAGGACTGTCCGAGCATAATATGCCACCTGGTTCCATTTGTCAACCGATTCGAGCATCACTGCAACTATATTATCCGGGGTGGGCTCCCCCGTCTCCCTGCAGAATTCCCTTCGCAGCCTGACCCATTTGGTACACGCAAAAAATGTGTTACAGGCATTTTCCTCCTCTCCTGGGCAAAACCGACAATCGGGAGACCGTGACTTACCGATCTTGTGCAGGTAAGACTGAAAACACCCGTGCCTGCTCAAAAGCTGGGTCAGATAGAAGTCAGTCTCACCATGCCTTCGATTTAGCCACGGTCTAACATCCAGGATGAGGTGCGCAGTCCACCTTCCCTTCGTGCACTTCCCCCAAGACTGCTGCCAATCGTTGAGCGAGCGTTGTCTCTCCTCGCCGACAACCATCTCCCTCGCATCCTCGTTTCGGCGCAGGTAAATAGCGCGGTGCTCTCTAGCAAGGAGGGCGACAGGTATCACGCCTGCAATCACTCTCACCGCCGAGTCGGAGACTGTTGGATACGAAGATGCAATTCTCAGTGCTCCTCTTCTCTGTACATGTGCCAATCTTTTTCGGTATACCTCCTTGCTGAGAGCGTCGCCCCATACCTCTGCTCCGTACAGTAGCACTATCCCTACAGCACTCATCAAGAGGCGTCTTCTTGATGGGCTGGGTCCCCCTACGTTGGCCATAAGTCGACTCAGGGCCGATATTCCCGAAGCAACCTTCTCAGCCGTTGCCCTGATTTGCTCAGAGAAACTCATCTTTGAGTCGATCAGTAGCCCCAGGTACTTCACCGCTGGCTTCGATTCGATTTTTATATCTCCAATACTGATCATCCTTACTCTATGGATTCTCTTTTTTGTCAAGATGACCACTTCAGTTTTCTCCAGTGCTAAACTGAGCCCGCCAGCAGTCATCCAGTCCCTCACTCGGCGCATTAGCATACCTAGCCTAAGTTGCGCTTGTTCAACGGTGCGTCCGGCGACCAGAGCCGCAACATCATCCGCATAGCCAACCAAGCGTGACTCATCTGTTATCTCAAGTCTCAGTAGCTCGTCGTAAGACACGTTCCACAGGTCCGGACCAAGGATAGATCCCTGGGCAACACCCGATGTAATTTCCATCCTTCGTTGGCCGTGTGTCGTGTCGTAGAGCAGGCTTCGGTCCTTTAGGTAGTTCCTCAAAAGCCGCATTAGATATTCTGGAACTTGAAAAGAATTTTCCAGCGTGTCCAGAATATCCACCCATCTAGCGGAGTTGAAGGCATTCCTGACGTCGAGTGTCACTAACAGGACGATCCGTCGCTTGGTGCGACTATATGCCTATGGTTCCCTCACAGCCAATACGGCGGAAAGTCGGCGTATTTCCGGAGTTTAGTACGACGAGGGCCGTCCTGGCTGCCATTTCCAGGATTCGTTTTCCCCGCGGGTCCGTCTGAGGCATGCCTTATTCGATTGCTTTAGCACTGAAGTCACCCCCAACGAGCACTTTACCCTCTGCGTTCGAGACAGCGCCCTCCAAAGCATTAAGCTTGGCTTGGAAAGATGATATCGACTCGTTAGGCGTTAGGTACACACTAAAGAAGGAGATCCCTGAGCACCGAACCCACACGAAACCAGCCCCCCGTCCACAACTCTCTGCTTGAAAGTCACTGTTCCGAACCCAGATAGCGGCAGTACCAGTTTCATCAGAGTACCATAATGCAGGACTTTTATTATAGTGTTGCTCACTCAGCAGCAAGAAGTCGGCTTTCCTGCCCCTCGCAAACTGCTCAAGCAGATTTTGGGCGGTTGAACTGCGGTGTAGGCTTAGCTGCAGGATGCGGGTCATCGAAGTTCTGATTTTGCCTTGGCTAGGGCTTCCTGGAACACACGGCATTTTCTTGATCCCAAGACGTGTCCAAAGTCAAGTTTTGGATCAGCATCCTTGCAAAGGATACAGTGTGCCTCCTTCGTACACTCTTTTCTTTTATGACCCGTTTCACCGCATTTGTAACATAGGGAACTCCTATCAGGTCCTTTTTGCATACTTGTGTGGTGTGACCATAACCAAGGCATTTGAAACATTGAAGAGGCGTTGCTCTTCGCCATATCCTACAGACAGCCCACCCTATTCGTACTTTGCCCTTGTTCAGGAATTGTTCGGCGTCCTTTTCGATCAAGTCAACTATGGCCATGCGTTGTCCCCTGTTGTTTTCTGGTGTCAGTCTCGCTTTGATCCTTCCCACGCTAGGGAACTCCTTTTTGATGGCGTCTTCTACCTCGGCCAGATCCGTCACGCAGTCAATGTCTCGTATTTCGATCGTTGCCATCGGCTCGAGCGGGGCTATAGTTGCGCTTTTGCCGAGGACTTTCTTTACTGCGTCACAGAATGCATCTTTATTGCCGGCCTCTGCTCCGAATGCGACCAGTATGTGGCCCGACCGCGTTGGTCGTACTACTTTAATGGTAGTATTGGTGTCTTCGGGCCTTACGTTTCCCCTGATGTCCCGCAGCACCTCCGCCTAGGATCGGCCATCTTGGGGCTTTCCAAGCAGTGCCTGTTGCCGGGGTCTTCGTCGGGGCTTCTGCCTCTCCTGTTTTGCATCAGGTCCTTTTTCTAATTGGGCGTCCATACGAACTTTACTTTCTGGCTTTTTTTGAAGGAGTTTCTTTGCAGCTTTCTTCGCTCCTTTTGTAAGCACTGTCTGGAACCTCTAATCTGGTGCTCCACGCCCGTCAAGTGCCTCTTCCTTCCTTTTTTTTATCCCAATCTTCTTCGATTGGGCTAGACGCCATTCTTTTATTGACTTCTAATGATGGAGCTATCTGCATGTTGCCTTTAGATTTCGCCCCAAGCGCCTCTTTAGTCTTCTGTTCATCTTCGGCCCTTAACCAGCTCCTCCGATAGTGCCCTATGCGATCTAGGAGCTCCTCTAGTTCAAGGAGCCCTTCCTTTGCTACTTTGCTAATTTTTGGGGGAGTCGCATGCAGCTTGTATTCTTTTCAGAACATCTCCCGCTTTTCGAAGTAGTCTTTCTTCTTCGTATCGCTGGGCCGCAATTGTACCTTGCAACCATCCTTGGGAGAGGTTATCGCGTTCCGTTTCCGAGTGCAGTACTTCCGCCACATTTTCAACGTTGGCGGTACAATCACGCGGTGTCTGGTCACTCTTTGCTTTTAGTTCCGTAATCTCCTCGTTTGCTTCTGGATTTTTCGTTGCAATGTCGGGATTTGTGACCCTTGCATCGGTCGCTTTAGTAACGATCGCAGCAGAAACAATCGAATTTTCGGTGCTCTTTATGTTATCTTCCACTGCTCGAACACCTGAAGCATCCTGCCGAGTCTCCCGCTTCTCCTTAATAGGACGCTCGGGTGTTCGCATAATTTTTTTGCTGCGCCCAAACGCCGCAGGAATCTCAGTCTGCACCAGACTGTCTGCTGTTCTCCGTTTTTCGTCTACCGTCACTTTCGTCGTGTTAGTCTTCGTTTTTTTCGTGGTTAGTACAGCTCTCGATGTACTGTTAACATCGTGGCTGCAACCGCTGGTTGCGTCGTCGTTGTTATTATTTTTATTTCCTTTTTTGGATTTTTTGGTCTTTTGATTGCTCCAGTTTTGTTGGGTCCCCCCTCGGAGCCACTATCTCCGTTCGTGTGTGTAGTCGCCTTTTTGGTCCCATGGTTATCTTTGCAGAGCAGGGAGGCCATGCGAGGGTTGGCACAAGCCCTTATGGGGACAAGTGCTCAGAGCCAGACCAGCGCTAATCGGGAGTCCGTCTCAACCGAACCTACACCATCAACCCAATGGTGCGAGCTTCGAACGTACTCCGAGGCCTGCCAAGGTTTTACCGGGACGGGGACGGTATGATAGTTGAATTGGAGCCGTTCACACATGAGTGTCATCTCGGCGCTACTGTGCAAAGCAACTAGGTCCAAACCATCACATCCGCCAGCCCAAAGCGTCATTTCCAGTTCGTTGTCCAAAGCGTAGTCCAGATACAATCAGAGTCGTTACCTGTCATCCCAGGAGGGAACCTCACGGCACCCCCATATCCTCGGGTCCGTGGGGGCGGCGCTCCCCAAAGAATGCTAGCCTCCAAGAATGTTCTTGCCGACCGGCTTTCTCCCTGCGGGAATTTCCTCGGGTACGTCGGGGCGGAACTCCCCAAAGAATGCTAGCCTCCAAGAGTGGTCTTGTCGACCGGCATTCCCCCTGCGGAGTTTCCTCGGGTACGTGGGGGCGGAACTCCCCAAAGAATGCTAGCCTCCAAGAGTGCTCTTGTCGACCGGCATTCCCCCTCAATTCAATGTTCGCACCTAGCTGTACTTCTCCATCCTCAAAAGCGTTCAAGCTTCTAAGGAGGGCGTACTCAGTGCCATGCTGGATTGAGTGGTACCCGAACATGAGGAAGTAGGGCGAAAATCCTGTGGACTCATGATCACCTTGCGGAAGGCAAAATACGATTCCGGAAGATTCTCGTCCCACCTGCTATGATCGGACCCTATGTAGGCTCTGATGGCGTTCAATGTCGACTGGTTTGACCTCTCCGAGGCATTCCCCTGCGGTGAATGATATGCAGTGAAGCAATGCTGCACCCCATAGTCACTCATGAGCTTAGCGAAAACCTTGGAGACGAACTGCACACCATTGTCCGAGTGAAGCCATTCGGGAACTCCGAAGGTCACAAAGATTTCGCACTCTAAGTATAACACAACTGATTCCGCAGTGGCTTTAGCCATATGAACTTGCTGTAATGGTCCAGGACCACAAACAATTGAGTATTCCCGGATTTTGAACGAGGGTGTGGGCCCACGAAGTCTACAAAAAGGCGCTGCATAGGTCTCGTCGAGTCTCGTGATGCGCCCATAGGAGGTCTCAAAGTGGAATTCGAAGGCTTGACCTGTTTGCATGTTGAACAGCTCTGGATGTGCTGAATAACATCTTGACGCAAACGAGGCCAATAGTAATGCCTTTGTAAGACTTCCGTTGTCTCACAAATTCCAAAATGAGAGCCCGGGGATCATCATGAGCTCGTACTGTAAGAGCCTGTTGGTGACCCTCAGGAACCCATGATTTTGTTCGGGCTATATCTGAAATCAGCGTTACAGGAGAACCAGTACTGATGTACATTTGGTCATCAGCAAGGGGCAAATTCTGAAACTTATCAGGTTGCTTCAGGATTTACAACTTGAGATGTTCGTACTCGGGCTCCTGAAAAGTAGACTGAAGTATCAAACCATCAATATGTTTGTGCTCCGGGAGGCTCATTGAGCGAGGCCACCCGCTCGTCCTGCGAGCAAGATCTCGATAACGCATCCGGTACAACGTTAAGAGCACCTTTCCGGTGTTCAATTTGGAAATTGAACCCTTGTAATTTCAGACTCCAGTGAGCCAATCGATCAGAAAGGTTCGACTGTTGCATCAGCCATTTAAGACTGGCATGGTCGGTTATGATGGTGAAGGGCAACCGTTCGATATATGCCCTGAATCTCTTTACACTCTGCAACGTTGAGCTTCATCAACATATATGCGATTGGATGCTCTCCACCTTCATCGTCCTTCTGGAACAAAACACTTCCAATACCCACTGTACTTGCGTCACACTGGTTATAGAAGTGCTTCGTAAAGTCGGGGTTGGCCAGCACTGAAGCAGAAATCAACAAGTGCTTCACTTTATTGATGGCACTATTGGCGGAAGCAGACCACTTGAAGGCACGTTTGCCCTTTAGCAAATCCGTTAGAGGGGCCGTAACCGAGGCGAAGTTTGGAATAAAACGCTTGTACCATCCTGCCATGCCCATGAATCGTCTGACGTCTTTGGCCGTTCGGGGTTCAGGATAGGAGACTATACCTGAAACCTTCTCCGGATCGGTGCGCAAGATACCATCACTCACTACAAAGCCAAGATATTTGATCTCCTTCTTGACGAACTTGCTCTTTTCAAAATTGATGGTCAAGTTGGCGTCCCTGAGCAGTTTTGCAACAGTACTCAGGAGCTCCAAGTGCTCATCAAATGTTGAACTTGTAACAAGCAGGTCATCTAGGTAAACAAATACCTTGTCCTGCAGCTCATGCGGTATTACCTTATGCATCAACCGACACATCGTGTGGGGAGCATTACATAGACCGAACGGCATGACCTTGAAATGGTACAAGGGCCTACTAGGGACAGTAAAGGCCGTTTTCTCCTTACTTGCCTCATCCAATGGTATTTGCCTAAAGACATCCTTCAGGTCCAAGCTGGTAATGAACCTGGTACTCTGTACCCGTGCCAAAAGACCTTCAATCAGTGGCAACGAATAGGCGTCCTTAACGGTCACCTCGTTGAGGTGTCTAGCGTTAAGGCATAAACACATCTTGCCAGGTTTTCTGACAAGGATCACAGCAGAACTCTGACTTTCCTCTATTACCCCCAAGGACAACATACGATCGAGTTCGTCATACAACAGTTTCTGTATAACAGGCGAGACAGCATAATGCCGCTGCTTAATGGATCGAGCAGAATCAGTGTCGATGTGATGAGACACGAGACTGGTCCTACCCAAGCCTTTCTCATTATACGATGGAAACTGTTGTTTGACGAAGTCCAGTTGTTGCTGAACCTTTGGGGACCACAGGTGGAATTCAGGGATTTGAGGCTCCGAGGCTGCTTCGATAGCGTTGACATGGATTGGTGCTATTTTGAAGAGATCCCAGAAGTCAATTCCAAGATACACTGCGTGTGTCAAGGAAGGAACAACTAGGAATCTCATCAATTTGGTGGTGTTGTTGAATCGCACCAATGTGGTGACGTATCCCAGAACTGGATCCTTGTGCCCTGATGCAGTCTGAACATGAGCATGCATGGTATGCATATGCAAACCCAAGTCCGACAGCAGGTCCAAGGCTCCGGCTCCGAGTATACTAACACTGGCTCCGCTATCAAGCAAGCCCGTCAATTTGCGACCTTTGACAAAAATATCTGCGTAGGGCCTATTCTCGCCAGGAGTTGCAACAATTGACTCCACGCAGGCACGCTTCAAGAGACGCCTGGCGAAGAAATATCTCCAGGATCTCTGAAAGCGATCTCGAAAAGGTTGTGCTCTAAAACTAGCGGGTGATTCACAATCATCGCCCGCCTTTCCATTACTTCCGGAAATAACAGGAAAGCTACTTGGGGCAGGTGGGCGGTGTATTGAAATTAGCTGACAAAATGTGCCAGGGCGTTGGGAACGGTGGGAAGAGTTTGCAGGAGCGAAAATAATGCGGTTATTAAAAGACGTAGGTCTCAGTCACTGGAGGCATCTGAGCTCCGGATCCACATTCGTGGCCACATCTACACGCCCATATGGCTGGGTGGGATGAGCCTAAGGAAACGATATTTCCTTACGCAACGGTGTTGTTTTGGAATTGAAAGCATTGCAGTGAGGCTTGGTAACTCCTTCCTTCCCACAACCAAAACAAAAACGTGTCTGATGTGGGAAGCACAATCAAAAATATTATGGCCTAAATCCTTGCAATTCCAGCACATCCTAAATTGACTTCGTTGTTGATAGTCCGAAGAAGAACCAATTTTCGGTCGGAATGCTACCGCTTGAATCTGAAGAGTCTCAAGGGAAGGCATTGACTGGGTTGCGGAAGCTGAGAGGGTAGATCGCACGCTGTCGAATTGCGAACATTTCTCCAATTTAAGGGTTCCTCGCTACCGAAATTTTTTTCACAATTTGGAGAGACGGTTTATCGTATATGTCCCAGTCCATCAGATTTTCCGGAAGTTGTACGGAATATGCTCCTCCCTACGCACGTCTTTCGATCAGCCTGCGCCAAGACTCTACGCCCCTCCACGTATTCTCGGTGCAACAGCATCTTCTGACCAACTCCCTGGTGGACGGAAAGGTCAGGCCTGCCAGGTGATCCTGAAGCCGTGGGCTCATATTCTTAGATACGATGCATTGTAGATCGAAATTAAGAATAGGCACTTGGATTCATAGAATTCGATGAATATTTCCCCGGGACGCTGAAGGCGACCGTGCATTGTACGGCGAATATCGTCATCAGTGTGATGTGGTGAAAACCACTCCATCACCTCGCATTTGAATCTTGGCCAGGTCAGATTCTCCCGAAAGATGTCGCGAACCTGCCAGTACCACTGTTGTGCCGCTCCTTTCAGAAGCACATGTAGATCCCTCATCAAATCTCGGTCTGACAAGTTGTAATCGCTGGCCAGGCTGCCCACGCAAAATATAAATTGCTGGGCGGATACGCCATTTACCCCACCATCAAATGTGATACCCCATTTGGTGATGGGAAGTCGATCTGGCGTGGCAAATTCATTGCGTCGGGATTCGCGGAAGGTGACGTGAGGTGACGTTTCCTGCACCGCCTGCCGTGTAGTAGAAGCAAGGGAACTACCGGGTGCCCGTATCTGCGGAGTAGCTGCCGCGCTTGGCGCACCAGCTTGAGGAAGTGCGTCTTGTGCTTCTCGCAGGCTGGATGATAGGCTAAGTCGTTCCAACTCTCTATCAAGTAGGGTATAGGTTGAATCCCAACTAGCCGTTCGCCGACGTATGGTTATTCGGTTCCTATAGTATTATATAAAAAAAACAAACCAAACTCTACTACCGTAAATGCTCAATTCAATAAACAAAAATTCAAGCTACCTGAAATAAAAGCAAAAAAGTTTAACGCAAATTATAGATGATACGACATAAAAATGATTCCACAGACTATGGCAATAATAACAATTAATGGTTGTGGTTATTATTGTGATTGATTAGCAGTGAAGACGAACAGTGTTGGAAAAGATCGAAAATATTGATTTTTGTAATCGCAATTGAAATCGAGATACAATTCATAAAAAAATTTCATTTCTCAAAATGATCCCCCTATTGAAAGGAAAAAAAGAAAGAAAAGGTAAATAAATGGGATAGTGATTAAAATTTAGACAAAACACGAAGCAGACAAACCACAACAGTGCCTGGTATAACAATGGACTTTGAAGGCGTACTCTGCTCATATTGTCAACACACAGGGCCGACTACGAGACCATTATGAAACTTCACGGACTTCATAATGGCTCGACAAGAGCCGCACAAATCCCAAAGCTTAAACCAGATAGATGATGGAAGGGCGAAAGCTTTAGCTAATTCCAAGAGTTGGATACAAGTCCAGCTATCCCGGGCAGGGAGATATAACCAACGCCTCGAAATTTGGTGAACCCCAACCACCATCCACACTGCCACAGCATGACCACTGTCATAGCCGGTAAGAACTATAAAACATAAATTCAGCACGGTGATCGCCACTGCAACTGCGGCGAACCCCGTGATCAAAGATCTATAAATTAACTATCCAAAATCCAAACTAAAAATTTTCAAACTTTTACTTGAACACTTTTCATCATTCAAACAAATCATCAACAATTTTTAACAAAGCAAAAAAAATAATTTCCCTGGAATGCTCAGGCACTCGAAGTACTCAGCCCAACAAATCAAAAATTGAAAAATTTAAACTATTATTAAAAACTAATAAAACTCAACTAAAACCATTAGAAAACCAGTTTGGGCGCCATATGTAGCAACCACGGAAGTCACCGCGGTTGCAGGCATTGAGTATTAGCAGAGGGGGTGTGTAGCCCGGGGTGGCACACTGAGGCCGGCTAGCGCTCAGTCGTGTCGTGGGTCTTCCGGGACACCCTCTCGACGTGACGGGGGAGGTCATTCTGAGAAATGAAAAATATGGCTTTTAATATGACATGGCCGTTTTTTATTTACAAACTATAATCCAAATCCAAAGTTTAAGAAGAGAATCAATAAAAAACAACTACTAAAAACCCCGGACGGGAAAGGGGGAGGTCATTGTGAGAAATGAAAAATATGGCTTTTAATGTGACTTTTAATTTACAAATTATAATCTAAATCCAAAGTATAAGAAGAGAATCAATGAAAAAAAATACTTAAAACCCCTTTCGAAACTTGAAACAATATAAAAAAACTAGAATATACCAACATAAAATAATTCAAGATTATAGAGAATATAATAATCAAACTACTGGTCAATGTGATATTATAATTCATAAAATATTAAAAAAAAAAAAAAAGAAAAACCCGAAATCGTACTCACTTCTTTCCCTGTAGAACTCCGAGCGCCCGGTGCAATACAACAAAAGAAGCGTGGGTTCGCTGAAAACTAAATTGTAGTTTAAAATCACTAAACCACAAAAAAAAACGTAACGGCCACTTTTATGCGCACTAATTGATTCCTCCACTTCGTCTACTATCGGCAAATTTTCCTCTTTCTTTTAATTTATAGTTAGTAACGTTTTCTTAATTCATTCCTTTCACTTCTGATTTTTTTTTGTTTTCTTTTTCCGCTGAATTTCAAACCAAAACTTCTGACAACAATTTTCGTCTCCCCGCACTTCAAATAAATTGAATCTTTTTAGTTCACACCGCACGAAATCAAATCCCTTGTCTCCCCAAAATCCAATATTCACCTCACTTTCTCAATCCTTCCACTCTCCTCCTTCGTCACTAAAACTTCAAAAAATCTAATTAGTTCACAATCACATTCTCAACCCAAAACTCCCTTTTTTCCCAATTTTAAAACCCCCAAAAATCACTTTTACCCCGCACAGAAAACTCCCTTATCTTTACCAGCCAAATACTTACTCCACCAAAGACCGAAAAACTCCCTCTTCTTTGCAAAATCAAATACTGACTGACTCCATCCCAACAACTTAATCCCGCATTTTTTAATTACATCCAATCCGATTCCGCAATCTCTTTTTCATTTTCAATTACCGCTTCCGCATTTGGGCAACGGAATCGAAGTTCATTACACTTCGATTCCGCTACCCGCACATCTTTTTTTCCGTATCGACAAACACAATAGTATTGATTGATTTGAATATATGGCAATTTGCATCATCAAAGAAGCGCTTGATTGAATGCAAAGTGTCACACATACATTACGGAAACAATTGATTTTGCCGATACCCCAAAAAGAATTCGTGACGCAGCCAATGGTGCCATGTCTTGTCGATCGCCCATTCATCTCATAAGCAACTTCAACGATACATTTGGGTATGAGATTGAATTTTGTTAATAGGGAAACGTGAATTAATTTTTGTTGGTATAAAAAAATTAAATTTGGTAGTGGGAGCTAGTGAATAGAATTAGTTAGTATGAAGGAAGGAATTAGGTTTTGTTAGGAAAATGTATTGAATAAAGTTTTGTTAGTGGAAATTAATGAATAGAATGTTGTTAGTGGGAAAATTGAAACTATTAGTATATATTATATTATTTTAGTTGGAAATAAGGGTAGGATTGTGATGATGGGGAAGTAAAAATTATAGGGAAATTGGAAAAATTTTTATTAAATTAAATGAATAACAGGGATAAAAGTATAAATGCCCAAAGGAAGATGAAGATGTTACGGCGGCATTTTGAAGTTGCGAATGGGAGGAAGTTGGTACGCCGGAATTCGCAACAATACATATAAGTATACAAATATATATATATATATATATATATATATATATATATATATATATATATATATATATATATATATATATATATATATATTTATATATATATATATATATATATATATGTATATATATATATATATATATATATATATATATATATATATATATATATATATATATATATATAAATATATATATATATATATATATATATATATGTATATATATATATATATATATATATATATATATATAAATATATATATATATATATATATATATATATATACTAGTGTATATATATTTATATATATATATATATATATATATATATATATATATATATATATATTTATATATATATATTTATATATATATATATATATATATATATATATATATATATATATATATATATGTATATATATATATATCTACATATATATATATATATATATATATATATATATATATATATATATATATCTATCTATACACACACACATATATCTATATATGTGTGTGTGTGTGACAGGCATTGCCCTCCTCTCCAGGGCAAAACCGACAATCGGGAGACCGTGACTTGCCGATCTTGTGCAGGTAAGACTGAAAACACCCGTGCCTGCTCAAAAGCTGGGTCAGATAGAAGTCAGTCTCACCATGCCTTCGATTTAGCCACGGTCTCACATCCGGGATGAGGCGCGCAGTCCACCTTCCCTTCGTGCAATTCACCCAAGACTGCTGCCAATCGTTGAGCGAGCGTTGTCTCTCCTCGCCGACAACCATCTCCCTCGCATCCTCGTTTCGGCGCAGGTAAATAGCGCGGTGCTCTCTAGCAAGGAGGGCGACAGGTATCACGCCTGCAATCACTCTCACCGCCGAGTCAGTGACTGTTGGATACGAAGATGCAATTCTCAGTGCTCCTCTGCTCTGTACCTGTGCCAATCGTTTTCGGTATACCTCCTTGCTGAGAGCGTCGCCCCATACCTCTGCTCCGTACAGTAGCACTGACCCTACAGCACTCATCAAGAGGCGTCTTCTTGATGGGCTGGGTCCCCCTACGTTGGCCATAAGTCGACTCAGGGCCGATATTCCCGAAGCAGCCTTCTCAGCCGTTGCCCTGATTTGCTCAGAGAAACTCATCTTCGAGTCGATCAGTACTTCACCGCTGGCTTCGATTCGATCTGTATATCTCCAATACTGATCATCCTTACTCTAGGGATTCTCTTTTTTGTCAAGATGATCACTTCGGTTTTCTCCAGTGCTAAACTGAGCCCGCGAGCAGTCATCCAGTCCCTCACTCGGCGCATTAGCATACCTAGCCTAAGTTGCGCTTGTTCAACGGTGCGTCCGGCGACCAGAGCCGCAACATCATCCGCATAGCCGACCAAGCGCGACTCATCTGGCATCTCAAGTCTCAGTAGCCCGTCGTAAGACACGTTTCACAGGTCCGGACCAAGGATAGATCCCTGGGCAACACCCGATGTAATTTCCATCCTTCGTTGGCCCTGTGTCGTGTCGTAGAGCAGGCTTCGGTCCTTTAGGTAGTTCCTCAAAAGCCGCATTAGATATTCTGGAACTTGAAAAGAGTTTTCCAGCGTGTCCAGAATATCCACCCATCTAGCGGAGTTTAAGGCATTCCTGACGTCGAGTGTCACCAACAGGACGATCCGTCGCTTGGTGCGACTATATGCCTCTGCCTTTTGGACCGCGTTCACCACCTCTGCAATCGCATCAATGGTAGAACGTCCTGCTCTAAAGCCGTTCTGCCGAGGAGATAGGTCCCCAGCAGCACGAATTGCGTCAGTGAGTCTTCCCTTGATGAGTTTCTCTAGCACTTTCCCAGCCGTGTCTAGCATGCATAACGGGCGGTATGCAGACGGCGATTCGGGATTTCCCTTCCCCTTGCTGACCAGCACGAGCCTCGCCACCTTCCGTCGTACCGGGAAAACCCCGAGTGGGCACTCGACTGCTGTTTCACCATGGACAGCGTCAACACGGACGGGATGGGCGGGGAAGAGTCCCCGCACTATCGCGTCCATCTTTTCCGCGTCATGCATACAAGGCTTCCGTAGGGTACCAAGTTTCCCCATGACGAGCTTGTAGCCAAGGCCCCAAGGATCCCTATTTACATCGTCCACGAGGTCTTGCCAGCATCGGGCCTTGCTCTTGTTAATAAGCCGGCGAAGATATTTCCTGCCGGACCTATATGCTGCTAGCCTAGTGTCTGCCTCCTCCCGTGTTCGCGCCCGCTGGGCCTCTCGCCGAAGTTTGTGACACTCGCTTCTTTGTTCGGCGATCTCGTTTGACCACCAGTATACTGGAGGCTTACCATGTCGGGGTCTCCGACGGGGCATGGAAGACTCGCAAGCAGCTATGATGGTACTCATAGTTGAGTTCACCAAGTCCTTGGCTGTAGGCCCTCCCACTCCCTGGCGGAGCTCCCAGCAACGGTGCGCCTGCCGTAAGCGCGTCAGCAAACCTCTCAACGTCCATCCTCCCAGTCCTCCATCCGAGGATTGAAGTTTGGGCATATGCACACAGAGTGGCACTGTCGTGAATCTCAACAGCTATATACTGGTGATCACAAGCCGAGTAGTCCTCTAGTACTCGCCAGTTGTGTACTCTAGGTACCAGGGACTCCAAAGTGAGTGTCACATCGGGTATGGTTCCTACGCAACCCCAGCGGCGGAAAGTAGGGGTGTTACCAGTATTTAGGACAAAAAGCGCTGTTCTGGCCGCCATGTCCAAGATTTGCTTTCCCCTTGGGTCGGATTGTGGCATACCCCATTCAATGGCTCTAGCGTTGAAGTCTCCCCCGGCCAGCATGTGGCCCTCAGTGTTCGAGACAGCGTCCTCCAGGGCATCGAGTTTGGTTCGAAAAGATCGCATTGCCTCGTTAGGCGTCAGATAAACACTGAAATATGTTATCTCTGAACACCGCACCCACACAAAACCATCCCCGCGTCCATGGCCCTCCACCTCCGCTGTCTCGAACCCAGATGGCCGAGGTACCAGATTTGTCAGGGTACCACGCTTGCGAGTCCTTGTTATGATGTTGCTCGCTCAGCAACAGGAGGTCAGCTTTCTTATCCCTCGCACACTGCTCAAGTAGGTCCTGGGCGTTTGTGCTTCGGTGCGAATTGACCTGCAGAATACGGATCATTTGAGTATCGATTTGGCTTTAGTTAGGGCCTCCTTGAAAACCCAGCATCTCTCTGTCCCCGGCTCATGTTTGAGGTCGCCGGGTGCTAGCTTAGCATCCTTGCAAAGAATGCATTTTGCCTCGTTCGTGCACTCCTTCCTTTTGTGCCCCGTTTCACCACATTTGTAGCACAGAGATCTCCTGTCGGGTCCCCTACAGCCATACGCGGTGTGTCCGTATTCGAAGCATCTGAAGCAGCGGATAGGGATCGCTCTTCTCCGTATCCTGCAGATCACCCAACCTATCTTAATTTTGCCCTTCGCCAGGATTTGCTGGGCGTCTTTATCAGCTAGTTCGACAATAGCCATGCGTTGCCCCTTGTGTTTTCACGTGTCAATCTTGCCTTGACTTCACTTAAGCTGGGGAACTCCCTCCTAATGGCATCGTCTACTTCAGCTTTGTCCATGACGCAGTCGAGGTCCCTGATTTCCAGGGTGGCCATTGGTTCGAGCGAGGCAACCGTTGCCGCATCTCCAAGAACCTTTTGAACCGCGTCACGGAATGCATCTTTGTTTGTGGCCTCTGGCCCGAATTCCACCAGCAAGCCACCGGTCCGGGTTGGTCGAACTGCTTTGATGGCAGTTTTGGTGTCGTCTGGCTTGACCGCTCCTTTAATTTCACGGAGGACATCTGCGTAGGTTCGGCACTTAGTGGGTTTAATAAGCAGTGCCTCTCGCAAGGGTTTGCGCCGCGGTTTGCTTTTTGTTTTCTGCGGTATATCGGGGGGTTCTTTGTTCTTTTCGTGGTTGAGCTCTTTGTCTGTTTTTTCTAGGAGTAGCTTTTTGGCCGCTTTTTCGCTGCCTTGTTTCGCACCACATGAAACTCCTCGCCTGGAGTGTCAACTTCGTTTATGGTCTCGTCCTTCCTCCTTTTCTCACAGTCGCCTTCAATTGGGCTACAGGCCATTCTTTTGCTGCTGCTAGGACCCACTGATGCCTCGAGGGAGAGTGTGTCTTTTTGGTGCTTTTCGGTTGCAAGCCACCTCCGCCTGTAGTGCGTTATGCGGCCAAAAAGCTCCTCCAGTTCAAGAATGCCATTCTTGACACTCTTGCCTATGTTTTACTGCACTTCGCAGGCAGCCCTCAGTTGTTGGACGATAGTCCCCGCTTTCCGAGTAAGCCGCTCCTCTTCGGCGCGGTCAAGGGCGATTGTGTTATTTGGCGCCACCTCTTGGGAGAGGCCTCCGTTTCCTAGCCCTTTTGCTTCTATCGCTTGGGTCGCGTTTGAAGTGGCGTCGGCCAACGGCAAAACTTCTCCCTCCCCCAGTCTTACACTGGCCTCTGTTGGTGTCGCAGCTTGATCCGGATTGTGTACGTCTTGCACTGGGCGCTCCGGGGTGCGCATAGTCCTTCTACTGCGCCCAAAGGCCGCAATGATGCCAGGTTGCACAACGCACTCTGCCTTCTTTCGTTCGTTAGTCCGTCTGTGGTCTGTCTCCGATGATTTAACCTGTGATGTTGACTTTGACAGTGTTTCTGGGGTTTGCTGCCTCCCCCCGCAATCGGTGACTTGTTTTATCGGTGTTCTTGCCAACAGCGGTTTTTGCCTGAAAGGGTTCTCCGTGCTAGCGTCCTGTTTGCTTGTGGTTTCATTTGTTGGATGTTTTTGATCTGTTGATTTTATTTGCTCCATTTTATTGGGCCCCCCCTCGGAGCCAAAAACTAGTGACTCAAAGTTTCGGCCTTGATCCGAATGTAGTTCACAAGGTACGCCGTACCTTTTCGGCTACAGTAGTTGCTTCCTGGTTGGGAATGGGGTAGACCTCAGGCCACTTGTTGAAATAATCGGCCACAACCAGCGTGTATCGATTTCCCCACTCTGATTCAGGAAAGGGACCAGCAATGTTAACAGCAATCCTTTCAAATGATACCCCCACGTTTAGGTTTACATTTGTCCTCTCAGTCGTCACTTTGGACCTTTGACGGAAGCGCAAATCGTGCATCTACGGCACCAGTCCCCTTTGTCTTCTCGAGTGTGGAGCCATTGAAACCTTTCCCGCAATTTCACTATGGTCTTGTTAACACCAAGGTGGCCTCCCGAGGATCCTTCATACATTTCCTTAACCACATCGTGGATTCGGCTTTTGGGAAGTATAGTTTGCATCCTATAGGAGCTGCCATTCGCCGTTTCCCATTTCCGCTTGAGTACACCACCCTCCACCTGAAGGGAGTTCCATTGTGCCCAATAGCTTTTCAGGGTTGCGCCATGCATTGAAACGTCCTTCCACTCAGGTCGCCCAGTCGTCTCCTTCCATACGAGCAATGGTCCGACGTCTTCATCGGCTAACTGGGCATTTCGAATCTCCTCCAATGACCAACCTTCGTCGAATTCAGCCGTTATTAATCGCAGATCAACGGGCAGTTTCTTTTCCTCAATCCGTCGGCAATGCTTGCAGTTAGCTGGACATAGACGACGAGGGAGGAACAAAACATTTTTTATTCACGCAATGAACAAAATAAATAAATTTTCAGACCATTAGATCACACCCCACTTAAAACACCTACTCAAAATTTAATTCTGAAAAATATACCTCAACCATTAACACCACCAGTGATGAATTACACACCTCCACCTAGAATAGCAACTCCATATCCAACATTTTCAAGGCCAAATATATTCCAACATATGCAAAGACAACCATTCTCGATGCTGCAAAGACAAAGTCAGCTTAATAATTTTCAAAGCCCATTCCAATTCAACCAATCTGCAACACTGGCGCAAAATAATTCAAACATCAAATCCCGACCAACGACCAATTTCCTTCCAAAACCTGAACCGATGGACATTTCTTCCGTAAATGTTAGACAAAACCCCCAAAATACTAACAAATTTTACCCACAAAATAAAGCAAGACCGACAAACTTCCTAAAATTTACAAGTAAAGAACTTTTTAATTTTAATTTTTAATTTCATTTCACACATTAATCAAATCTACAATCCAATTTGAACCACCATCATAATTTTAATCCTTATAATGATGAGGCATACCAATGTGAGTACGATCAAGAACAAGTAACATATCCCTGGGATGAAACAGCAAACCCGAAAGTAAATCTCTCGTCCAATAAAATTGAGTTAGAAGACGAAAATGTTCATTCAAATGCCTCGAACCCTGCACAGGATATTTAGAAATAAATAAACACGGGACGACACTTCCATACATCAATATTTCCTCTCCATTTGGGGGCCCGCTTCGATTCTTAATAGACACTGGCGCTTCATCTCCATTTACAAACCCCGAATTCATAAATCCAACCCAAATTTCAAAAATTAAACCCACCACGATTACGACTGTTTTGAATAAATACGAATTAAATAAAGAAGCGAAAATTCCCCTTGTTATTGAATTTAATCAATCGGGCCAGCTGAGGCTTGTAGTGTTTAAGTTTGACGGATATTTCGATGGGCTGATTGGGCTCGATATATTAACAGATTTAGGTGCAAAGGTCGATCTAGCGGACAATGCACTAATCACAAGGAACTCTAGGATACAATTAAATTTCAAACCCTATATCAGTTCTCAAAAATATTCAATACTCCCAAAGTCGTAATCAAACTCCTGGTTGATGTTAAAGAGGGTGAAATACATGTGCAAACAACGGAAATTAACAAAAGTATTGTGATCCCAGAAGGGATTTGTCGCGCAAATAATTGGCATATTTTGGTAGAAGTAATGAACTGTTCAAACGAATCCAAAATTCTTTTCCTTGATCATCCTGTCAAACTTTTACTCAGAATTGAACAACTTCAACATAAGTGGCCATGACCCCGACCACACAGAGCAAGCCTCAAAGGAGGACATCGAACAACTTTTTAGGGCTTCACATCTGAATATGGAAGAACGGAAATTTCTATTCAAGGTTTGTCGAGAGTTTGAGGATATATTTATTTTTACATAAAAAAGAGGTTCGTCGTCAAATCAATGAAATGCTCAATCAAGGAATAATCAGACCAAGCAGCCCCATATGGATTGTCCCTAAGAAAAAGGATGCCAGCGGCAAGTAGAAATGGCGACTTGTGGTAAACTATCGCAAGCTCAACGAAAAAACGATTTGTGATAAAAACTCACTCCCTAATATTGCCGATATCCTTGACAAGCTGGGCAAATGCATGTACTTCAGTACAATAGACTTGGCCAGCGGCTTCCACCAAATTGAAATAAACCCAACGGATGTTGCAAAAACAGCTTTTACTGTGGAAGGTGGTCATTTCGAATATATTCGCATGCCTTTCGGATTAAAGAATGCTACCTCAACCTTTCAGCATGTAATGGACAATGCACTTGGTGAATTACAATGCGTTGTGTGCTTAGTATATCTGGATGATATAATTATCTTCTCAACATCATTGCAAGAACATGTTGAGAATCTCCGGAAAGTATTCGCCCAGCTTCGGAAGGCAAATCTTGAAATTCTACTGGATAAATCAGAATTTCTGCATAAAGAGATTGCTTTTTTGGGCACCTTGTTACCACCGAAGGAGTCAAACCCAACCCCGACAAAATTAAAGCCATTAAGATTTTCCCCTTCCACAGACACAAAAAGAAATTAAATCCTTCCTAGGATTGTTGGGTTATTATCGCAAACTCATCCCAAATTTTGCTAAACTGATGAAACCGCTCACCGAATGTTTAAAAAAGGGTAGTAAAATCGATCTCAATACAAATTATATTCAGACATTCAACCATTATAAACATCTCTTAACAAAAGACCCCATATTGCAATATCCTGACTTCACTAAACCCTTCGTCCTCACCACCGATGCAAGTAATTTTGCGATTGGAGCTGTTCTGTTGCAAGGCCCAATTGGAAGCGACAAGCCAATTTGCTATTCGAGTAGGACTCTGACTTCTTCCGAGATAAATTATTCAAACATCGGAAAAGAGCTTCTTGCGATCGTTTGGGCCACAAAGTATTTTCGACCTCATTTGTTTGGCAGAAAATTTAAGATCCTAACAGACCATAAACCACTAGTGTGGTCAATGAGTTTAAAGGATCCTAACTCTAAACTCATTCGATGGCGCCTCAAGTTAGAAGAATACGATTACGAGATTGTGTATAAAAAAGGTACACAAAATTCAAATGCCAATGCGTTGAGTCGTATAAAGTGCATTCCAGGTGGCGCAAATTACGAGTTAAATGCAAACGAGACCTCATCATCCATAGCAGCTGCGATAATACCAGACCAAACTGATAATAGCATACATTCCGACTATGAGGATAATTTTGATGGGATCTCGATCTCAGAGAGACCTCTATATGAATTCAACATCCAAATGATCCTGGAAAAATCCAATACACTGCACATCGTATTTTGAAATAAACGACGAAGAAAAGTCTGTCTCCCCGAATTCACCGAAGAAAATCTTTTAAAAACTTTCAAACGATTTCTAGCCCCCAATAAAACGAACGCAATTCTAACAGAGGACGAAACGTTCAAACTTGTTCAAAACGTGTACTCTAAATATTTTTCCAGGAGTAAAACATTTAAAATTATACGCTGTGACAATGAGAACAAGACAGGGTAATCCAAAATTATCATACAAATAACAACCATAGAGGAATTAACGAAACAGTCCTACATCTTAAAAGACATTACTTTCCTTTCCTCAAGACAAAAGTTACCAAAATTATTAATAATTGCAAACGTTGTCAAACCCTTAAATATGATCGTCATCCGCTGAAAATCAAATACCAAACTCCCGAATACCCTTGTAAACCTTTAGAAAAAATTAATATCGATGTATACACCATCAACAAACGACCAGTTTTAACAATAATAGATAGTTTCTCCAAATTCGCCGCAGCTTACTCACTTATGTCTAAAAACAGTCTTAATATTACTAAATGTCTTACAGATTTTATTAACATCCATGGTATTCCCAAGAAAATTGTTGCAGATCAAGGTACGAAAATGACGTCAATTCTTTTCAAAGACTTCTGTCAGCAATACTCCATTGATTTACACATAACATCATTTCAACAGACCAGCAGTAATGCATATATAGAGAGGCTACACTCCACAATGACCGATATATACCGTATCATACTTGAAAAGCGTAAGGACAATTACATTGACCATGACGATATCCTCAGCGGTCATGATCACATATAATAACGCCATCCATTAAACTACCAAACTAACCCCTTACGAACTGTTCACTGGAAAAAACCCATACATTCAACAAAACTGTGCAATTCAATCAAGAGCATGAATACCTAGAAGCACTCAATAAGTTTAGATCAACTATATATCCCATTATCAAAGATAAAGTAGATAAATTGGTAAATCGGAATCTCGACAAGATCAACACAAATCGCACTGACCCCTTACAGCTCGAAGAAAATGAAATCGTGTTTCGGAAAGAATGTAGGCGCAATAAAATTGCCCCCCGGTTTAGTAAGCATATCGTTCAAAAAGACAATAAAATCACACTTATAACTACACGAAATCAAAAACTGCATAAAGCTAAAATTAAAAGAAGACGCAAATTTCAGGCTAACACTAGCAGCGCAAGGACAACGAATGGAAATTCAGGACCTGACCAACAGTAGGACTTCTACCTATACAAATTGGGACGGCAAGGATAATACACGCATATACAAACCTTTTGCATATATTACGACTCGAACCATACGAACAAACACTCCTTCAGATCTTAAACTCATTGGAAGCTTTTGAAAAACTTAACATTCTGAGAAATTTTGAGAAACTAAACATAAACTGGCAGCTCTAACACCGAGATACAGAACGCGACGAGGACTAATAAACGGACTAGGAAGTGTCATAAAAACAATAACAGGTAACCTTGACGCAGACGATGCGATTCGCATAAATACCGAAATCGAGAAGATTCTTAATAAGGTATACGAGTTCGAACAACGCCAATCTAAATTAAATAATCAAATGATTGAACGTTTTAACAAAATCACCAAACATGTTAACCTGCAACAGAAAAGCATAACATCCTACCTACAATACTTGGAGAAAACCATCAAAAATAAAATTAATTCCGAAGATCTTTCTATCCGCTATTTGCAATACTTGAATCAAATTAACTACAATCTCGAACTTCTTGACAATCATCTAAGCAGTATATCCGAAGCGATCACACTGGCAAAGTTAAAAATTATCTCAAAACATCCTTAGTCCATCCGAAATTTCAGAAGTAGACAAGGTATCGTCTAATCATGTTAACATAATATCAATAGAAAACCTTTATGAGTTACTAGATCTCCAAGCCTACTATAATAACACCAATATCATTTTTAACATCCAGATACCCTTGATCTCCACCCAAATATATTCCATTCACCATATCATACCGCTTCCTACAAATGAAGGTAATTTTATCCACTCCAAACCCTACCTAATAATGAGCCCCAACAAGTTCCAGTACCTAGACGAAAAATGCCCGCAAATCGAGCAAATCTTCTATTGTCGAGAATCGAACCACAAGGAAAAAACGGATGCTTTGACATGTATTTGAAGTATTTTAAGCAATAAACCTGCGTCCTGTACATTTTGCGATCGGAGCATCAAAACAGAAATCTTCCAACCCGAACACTCATATCTAATCCTGATAAACGTAGCTGAAACACTACGTGCCAACCCAACGAAGTATCCGTAAAGAGAACAACCCTTACATACTTCGAAGGCTGCGAGATCATAACCAACGATATAGTATATACATCCCAGGAAGAATCATTCGTCGAACAAACAATTGTTCATCCAAAGCTGTTAAACAAAATTAATATCTCATCCACAGACATTAACCCATTTCATCTCCAGCAGCTGGAAAAATATCAATTTTCGGAAAAAAGTCCCGCAATACTCACCAAGCCATATCCTATCAGTAGAGATATTATCAGTACCGTTATCAAAGCATCCATAGTAATCAGTATCATGATGGCCACTTACCTTTGGATCTGCAGTAGGCTTCGGAATCGATTCATTATCAACCCGAATCCACCAACAATAATTGCTCCTATCCAGGAACCCAAGTTCATCTGGCCGTCGCAATCTAAGGGGGGAGGATTTACACCAACCTGACTATTCAACCCAACCAACGTGAGACACCTCTCACGTGGCCAGGTACAAACTCAGAACGTGGGAAGGTCAACAAACAAGAATGCAGACAGACAAGAATGCAGACGAACATGAATCCACACGACATACAGCGAAGTACTATATTTCATAAAACTGTAAAATTGCACATTTTGTACTTTTGGCTTTTAAACTTAAAAAGGTGAAATCAGTTAGTTGTATCTGAACCGCTAAATAAAGCAGTTGTCTTTTTAATTCGTAAACTTGCGTTTTTTTAAGTAATTAATTAATAAGGACCTTAACTCGCGCCCCATCCCGGATGTGAGACCGTGGCTAAATCGAACGCATGCTGAGACTGACTTCTATCTGACCCAACTTTTGAGCGGGTATGGGTGTTTTCAGTCTTAACTGCACAAGATTGGTAAGTCACGGTCTCCCGATGGTCGGTTTTGCCCAGCAGAGGAGGGCAATGCCTGACACACATTCTTTACGTGTAGAAAATGGGTCAGGCTGCGAAGGGAACTCTACAGGCAGACGGGAGAGCTCATCCCGGATAATATAGTTGCGATGATGCTCGAATCGGTTGACAAATGGAACCAGGTGGCACATTATGCTCGGGAGGTCCTAAAATGTAAAAGAGACTCACAGCAGCCGGGGGTGTTGGGGCTGGGGGATCGCTTTTCTGGCACTTCCTCTTCTCCTCTCTCCTCCAGCTAGGAAAGGGATCCCCCAGCTTGAAGGCGCCTTACGGTTTAGCAAAACGAGACCTGGTCCAAAGTAATGTGTCAAACGGTTCCAGGCTGGGTTCCCAGGTTGACAGGGGAGGTGTTTAGTGGGTAGTCCAGTCGCTTTCTTGCGATCATGGGAGTCCCAAGCTCTGTACATAAATGGCGTTCACCTCCCTACCACACAAAAAAAAAACCAATCTTCATCGAGTTCGGCCGTTATCAATCGCAGATGAACAGTCGGCTCCTTTTCCTCAATCCGTCGGCAATGCTTGCAGTGCGGTGGATATGGACGACGAGATAGCGCGTCAGCATTTCCATGAACTCCACCCTTTTGATGAACAATTTCGTAGTCGTATGGCTGCAATCTTCCGATCCGTCTCGCAACTTGTCCCTCGGGGTTTATGAAGTTTAGCAGCCATCTCAGCGATGTGTTGTGGTGAACCGCACCAACCTCCAGACATTAGGCTCGGCCAATATCTCGAGCATTACTAACGCTTCACACATTGGTTCAGTATACCTACTGCATCATGCGCAAAGGCTTGAGAAGTAAGTGTATGCGTGAGTATGCCATATACTTCGTGCTCGTTCACTTAGCTTGGCATTGACCAACCCACAAATCTGTGGTAAATGGAAATAATACACATAGAAAATCACTTCTCGAAAAGCTTAAGCATTGTTGCTAGTCACCGATAGATGGCCAGATGAAAAATTCCCATAACAATCCACTGACCTAATTTACTATTAATTAATCGTTCTTTTAGTTGGCTAAGCAAAGAGGTAAATGCACCTAATATGTAACGCAAATGAATGAGAACGAAGGTAAACTGGAGGTAAGCATTATTTTTGTATAAATATTCATGGCCATCAACAAACGAAACACTCTTGATACTACGCTTGTCCTACTCAAGGCCTTTGCCCGAGTAGAATTGTCTCAAGGCATTTAACCCGAGGCTGACAGATTCAAGAGTGTACCAGCCAGGATCCAGGTAGCCAGACGGAAATCGCCCTTCGCGCATCAGCAAGCTATTTTGCAGCCCAACATCGTTACTTGCCCTGCTCAAGGCATTTGCCCGAGCAGTAGTTTCCCTAAGGCATTTCGCCCAGGGACGAGCAAATTGAAGTAATTCCGATCCAGCAATCGTACGGACAACAACAACGGCAACCAATTGCCCTACGCGCATCAACCAGCTATTTCGCAGCTCAACCCAAACAGCGTTAATTGCCCTGCTCAAGGCCTTTGCCCGAGCAGTAGTTTCCCTAAGGCATTTCGCCCAGGGACGAGCAAATTAACGGGATGCCGATCCAGCGGTAGCGTGGACATAGCAATTCACGCCAAAACGCCATCCGCAACGAATGTACTAGATCGCATCGCTAGCAGCCACCACGACCGGCACGCATCGCCAGCAGACCCACCGGCACCACACATTAGCATCGTGTGAACGTAACAATTGGGCCAAATCACCATCCGCAACGAATGTACTAGCTCGCATCGCCAGCAGCCACCACGACCGGCACGCATCGCCAGCAGACCCACCGGCACCACACATTAGCATCGCGTGGACGTAACAATTGGGCCAAACCACCATCCGCAACGAATTTACCAGCTCGCACCACCAGCAACCGCCACGACCGACATACGTGGGCGGCGACTGGACAACCACCACCAGTAGCCTGTGATGACGACACAACCCCGTCCGTCGCTCGAAGAAGCAATTGCTGCGACTCCCGGAGCGGGTCCGAGACCAATCACAATCGACGAGTACCGGGCACGCTTAATCAAGCCGCTCGATACGACGGTCGACGCTCCGGAAGAAAAGCGGCCAAGAGGTGGACGTATTGTCGAGTTCCGCCGCAAGTGCAGTGATCTGCGCCGGTTGGCACGTCTTGCGGTGACCAAAGCGGAGCGGGAGGCATTTCGAGCAGAACTCAAAGCATTGGAGTCGAATTTCAAGGCAGAGCAGCGCCGTAACAAAATACAAATGAGAAATTGTGTTTGTTAAATGAATAAATGTATTTGATGGAGGAAACCTGTATTTTATTGGGAAAACTTTAGAGTGGAGTTGAGTGTAGCTTACAGGTATTCCAGAGCAAGCGAGTGGATACGCGTACGCACCAAATAAATACAAGTGGGTATTTTGGTGCTACGTCCAGCGAAACTCGCCCCAGGTTGGTTAGGCCTCCGGAATAGTCCTAACAAAATTGGCGCAGCCGGTAGGATATCGGTTCTGCTGAGATTACGATCAGAGACTGTATAGCATTCTAATTGATGGGAACATCAGCCGATATCTGAACCAAAGTTTTGGTACCTGGGAACGAGGTTGGAAACATCCATTGCCTGGAATATCTATTTTGTTTTTTTTTTTTTTTTTACTAAATATACTTCACTCCTCAGTTGACCCAGTGTAAAATCACGCAATCTCCAATTCACGTACTAATAAAAATTTAACTTACAGTGGTACGCAGATATAAACCTCAAACTAAGCGAGACAAGTAAACAAGCAGAAAGTGAACTTTACAATTTAGTGAAAAATTTCGAGTGGAAAGTGAACATTTAAAACACAAAAAAAAACATTCAGTGAAAACGACAGAAACCCGCGGGTCGAATAATAAGGAAGTGTTAACACTCCAGGATTAACCTATGACCGACAAACCCTTCAGCGCGGAGGACATTCTTCACCATTCTACGACTGCAAGTAAACCCAGCGGAGTCATTTTACGGAGCGGAAGAATACTTAAAACGCAAAGAAGTAAGTCCGAATCGTCAGAGGATACTAACCAAGTAACCACAGCCCAGGTTCTGCGAGATTCCCAAGAACTGACGTCATATCAGACCCCAACCGACACTGTAGAGGAAATCCATACTCAACGATTGGAGCTCATCAGTAAGTTTCAGCAGCACACAGAAGATTTCAAGAGAGAAATCGAACAGTTCAGAGGAACCTCGCATAGCCAGGCACCAAGCTCAGACAGTCCATCGCAATCAGTTGACCAATTAATAACTTCCAAAGACTGGAAAATTTCTCTGGAACTAGGTGAAATATCATTGGTCACTAACGACTCCATGGTAGGAGGGACATCCAGCAAAATGGCAGACTACATGAAAGTAGCCAAACTAATGGGGCAAATGATTCCCTTGTTCTCAGGAGCCCCAAGCTCTACCATAGTGTACGAGTTGCATACCTTTTAAGGATGCAGCAAACAAGTCTGGCAATGTTTGAACAAATTGGAGCAATCAGCGTTTATGCAAATCTTCCCAACCAGGCTGCGTGGTGAAGCCTACCAGTTGATTTACTCTAGCTGCTCCACAACACTCGATGCTGCTGAAGAGCTTCTAAACCGATTGTATCTACCCCGGGAAACTTATCAGGAGTTGGTTATCGGGCTAGCCACAGCCAAGTAATTCCCTACTGAAATGCTTACTGCCTACACCTCACGTATGCGACAACTGTTGAAGCGTAGCCAGGAAGCGGCCAATATCAAGTATGGAAAGGAGGCAGTAAAGGTTTTAAGTCAGCAATTGGAGGATTTTGCTATGACATCCCTAAAAGGGGGAGTCACGAACCCTCACCTACGCCAGTATTTACTGCCAATGGAGAAGCTCACATTTGAGGAACTCATACTTAAGGCTTTGGACATGGAGAAAATGCAGCAAGGGGCTGCCCATGTTCAGTGGACTCCCCAGGAACTTAGTTTCAGCTATCCAATGAGTCAAACCACCTTATCACCCAACCCCTTCGCACCATCGTTCCAGCCTCGGAGTGAGAACGAAGAAAGCATCCCAGCGCATGTGCAAGAGCGCAGAAAACAACACAAGATAACTTGCAACTTCTGTCGTAAACTTGGACATACTCCGAGTATTTAAAGCACCCCTTTCTGTCCTACTTGCAAGCAGTACGGTCATGATCTCAGAGACTGCAGGGCCCAGCAAGCCTCAATTAAACAAGAGGGTAATCTCCAGGGTTATCGCACGTCAGTAATTTGTGATTTCTGTGGTCGCCAAGGACATCAAGTGGAGGACTGCCGCCAAAAAACGAAATGGGAAAGTACGAACTCGGAAAACGCCAAAAAGTCGGGTCAAAAATCCGCGACTCGACTCTAATTAGAATTAAATTGGGCACTAATGTCGGCGGAAGTAAACTGTTTTCTGCCACTCTACCCCTAGATATAGGAATAAAACCTACAACTACTCTGACCATAGACACTGGCGCAGAAGTAAGTCTGATCAAAAAATCTGCTATCAAACCAAGCAACATAGATCCACGTCAAAAGGTAGCACTTCAGTGTCCGTTTGGACGGGGGAGAACTCTGGGGCTTATAGTAGGAAAATTTAGCCTCCCCACTCCTTTTTTCTGTAACTTTCAAGTGGTAGATGAAATACCCGGAGTCACTGATGATGGATTGTTAGGCAATGATTTTCTAGCTAAGAACTGCAACATGGAGGGCCCCACTCAAACTCTCAGATTTCCTCGCACGGAAATCAACCTCAGAGAGTTTAACCTCCCATTAACCCTCCCTTTGAATGGAAACCATCGAGAGCAGAGCTACAAGGGAGCGTCGAATAACGCAGACTTAGACCTTAGTAAGGAGCAAGCAGGCGTGACGCTCGAGCCACCCATTCACGGTCATCAACACCAAAAGATAGGCTCGACCAGTAAAGATAAGGAAGGTGGGAGGTACATGGTTACTTTGAAAAAGGCTGTCACCTTGTGCCCCCGTACCCAGCAGATAGTGGAAGTGCCCCTCAAATTGCCTCAGGAAATGATCTGTCATTCGCAGGAAATTCGTGATGGAGTTTTCATAGCTAATTCTCTACTGAACCCATCCCGAGTATTAATCGGAGTACTTAACACAACTAGTATACCTATTATCTTGACACATGTGGATCTTACCTTAGAAGCGGCCACCCAACACACTATCAAAGAGCTAAAGGCTGAAGAGGAAAAGTTAGCAGGCTACCCTACAGCTAACAATAGTAATTCACAGGTTCGAACGGAACAACTAGGACTAATTTATAATCCAACTGAACTCGATTACAGCAGCCTTGAGCAACCCCTGGCAAATAAAACAGAATTTGCCAGCACACAAAGAAATGTTAGACTGGAGAATGAATTAATGTTCTACGAACATCTGAATCCTAAAGAAAAAACGGCTATTACGCAACTATGTCAAGAATTTAATGATGTGTTCTTCTTATCAGGAGATAAACTCACTCACACGAACGCTATCCAGCATGAAATACCATTGATCGCCGATCAAGCCCCCATAAATCAAAAAATGTACAGGTTAGCTCCTCCACAAAAAGAAGTCATTAACGAACAGGTGAAAGAAATGCTGGACAATGATATCGTGCAGCCTAGCAAAAGTCCCTGGAACTCCCCTTTGTTGGTGGTACCAAAAAAGGCAGGGGCCGACGGAAAAAAGAAATGGCGTGTAGTCGTTGACTTTAGGAAACTAAATGACAAGACTATTGGAGACGCTTTCCCCCTGCCTCGCATCGAGGATATTTTGGATCAATTGGGGCATTCACGCTATTTCAGCACATTAGATTTAGCCAGTGGCTACCATCAGGTTCTCGTACAACCCCAAGATCGATCTAAGACAGCTTTTAGCACAAGCTATGGTCATTATGAGTTTAAGCGCATGCCTTTTGGATTAAAGGGGGCTCCTGCTACTTTCCAGCGATTAATGAATTACATCCTTACAGGCCTTCAGGGTTTTGATTGTTTTGTATATTTAGACGATATAGTCGTCTATGGGAAAAACTTACACGAGCACATTGACAAACTAAGGAGAATATCCTACCGACTAAGGGAGAAAAGTTTAAAGCTACAACCGGAAAAGTGCCAATTCCTGCGTCCTGAGGTAGTTTATCTGGGACATATCTGCTCCCAGGCTGGCGCCCGTCCGGACGCCAGTAAAACCAGCTGTGTCCAAGAATTTCCCCAGCCAAACACGGTAAGAAGGTTGCAGTCTTTTCTAGGCCTGGTGAACTACTATCGCGAATTCATACCCAACTTCTCAAAAGTGGCCAAACCACTAACAAACCTGCTCAGGAAGGGTGTTAAATATAATTGGACAGACAAATGCCAAGAAGCATTTCAACTTCTTAAGACTGCGTTGGTTGAACCACCTCTACTAGCCTACCCCAATTTTAGTGAACCTTTCAACCTTACCACTGACACCAGCAATGAAGCTCTGGGTGCAGTTTTATCTCAAGGTGAAATAGGAAAAGACAAGCCAATAGTGGACATTAAACAAAGCAGAACAAAATTACTCCACTATCGAAAAGGAGCTATTAGCAATAGTCTGGGCAGCCAAAAATTTCCGTTGTTACCTGCTAGGCCGTAAGTTTACAGTATACACTGATCACAAACCTTTGAAAGGAATCTTCAACGTAAAGGACCCTACCACACGCCTGATCAGGTTTCACCACAAACTTTCAGAGTACGACTACAGTATAGAATATAAGCCCGGCAAATATAACACAAACGCCGACGCTCTCAGCAGAATCTCTGTTGAGGAGCCTGTCGTTGAAGCTACGGTACATCAGTGTAATATTACTACACGATTTCAGCAGAAACAGGCAAGAGTGCAACAGGAAATACCTAAACCAACCTTCGAGGAATCCCCGGGACAAGAGCAACCCGACCCAATGACCCACCCTGACACATTAAGTACTACGAATAATGAGTTGCCCCAGGGATCAAGTCAATCTCAAGAGACTCAGGGGGTAACCTCAGAAATGAATAGGTACACCATGTTACATACCCCTGAGGAGATTGAGGCCGTACTCCATGAATTTCATGACTCTCCTTTTGGGGGTCACCAGGGAGTTTCGAAGACATACCGGAAACTTAGAAGAGTTTTTAGATGGAAACACATGTTAAGGGATATCAAGTCTTACATAAAAAAGTGCAAAAAATGCCAAACAATGAAGAACAGTCCCCAGTATCGTATGCCAATGATGATTACAGACAAAGCTGATAAACCATTCGATAAAGTATACCTTGACATCGTAGGCCCCTTAGTTGAGTCCTCAGTGGGAAATAAATACGTTCTCACTTTTCAAGACAATCTGACCAAATTTGTTGACTGGTATGCAATGCCAAATGCAGAGGCTGAAACAGTAGCTCGAATTTTTTTTGAGGAAATAATAACAAGATATAGAATCCCAAAACAGGTCGTTACGGACCAGGGGACGAATTTTGTGGGTAATTTGTTTAAGCAATTGTATAAGCTACTATATATTAAGAAGTTACAGACAACTGCTTATCATCCTCAGTCCAATGGGGGTTTAGAAAGAGCTCACCGACCTTTGGTTGAGTATTTGCGGACCGCCGTGGATGTAAATCCACAAGTTTGGGATCAGTTCTTGACGACTGCCGCATTTGTCTATAATAACAGTGAACACGACAGTACTAAACTAACCCCAATGGATTGTTTGTTTGGTTTTAGAGCAGATATTCCGTCTAATCTTAAAAAGGACCCTGTTCCCTTATTTAACCACGAGAATTACTTCTATGTTCTAAAATTTAAGCTCCAAAAAATGTATGAAATAGCTCGTAAAAACTTACTTTCCAGTAAAACCAAATCTAAAGCAAACTACGACCAAAAAGCTAGGCCAATAATTTTTCATGTAGAGGATAAGGTATTGCTCAGAAATGAAAATAGGAAACACAAGTTAGTACAGGTATGGAAAGGCCCGTAAATCGTTAAGAAAATTACTTCACCGGTCAACACCACGATTGCGATGGGGAAAAAACACATCAACATACATAACAATAGATTAAAACTTTTTCATGAATAGATAAACGCCTTCAATTTTATCATTTCTTTCTTATTTTCCCTTTTTCTTTATCAAACAGCAATGGGTGGTTTTTGGATTGTTACCCTTGTAACGTTGCCAGTTTTGGAAATACGAATCAAAGCACTTCCGTTCACGATCACACCAATAAATAATACAGGGGTTCTGTTGGAAACCAAAGGGGACCTTTTATGCTATCATAGCTCTTGGAGCATCGTGATGGAATTGGACTTGGGAGAGATAAAAACTCAAATATCGCTTGCTGAGCGGGCAGAGCATCTGATGCAGGTACTTTGTTCCTTCAACAACACGGAATGCCAAGATCAGGACAGACACATACACATTTTAGTGGAGAATTTGAAGTACCACTCTAGTACACTTTACGAATCATGGATGCCCCGAAAATCTAAACGGTCCCTATTCGATGGGGTTGGTCGTACTATGCACTATCTATTCGGCACAATGGACAATGAGAACGAAAATGAGCTATATAGTAAACTGCAACGTATGGAAAAAAATGAAGAACAACTAGTTGAACTAGAAAAACAAAGAATTAGTGTAGTTAAAAACTCTTTGGAAGAGCTTCATAGAACTTTAGCCCATGTTATGGACAGACAACAACAATTGGCTATGCAAATCAGGGATATCGAAAATATTACCAATGTTTTATTGGTAAATGAACGGAAAACGCAGATAATTACAATTCTGCTTGCTCAAATCATAGAAATAGAGTCTAGGCAGCGAACACTTATTGACATTATAGTCTGTTCTAACAATAATAGAATACACCCCCTCCTAATATCCACGAAAAGGCTCCAAGAAGTTTATACTAAGTCTGGAAATGTTTGCCCTAGTTTTTGTGAGCAAATTTTACTTCAGTCAGCTAACTTGCAACATTATCGAATGAAGGACAAACTTGTTATAGTCACAGGATTACCTTTATTTCAACTACCAACGATGCAGCTACAGCAAATTCATACTTTTCCAATTCGTACAAACAAAACATATGTTTTGGTTCCTGATGTCAATATCACATACATTGCAAGCCATTTTCCTACACAACAGTTCCTTTTATTCACCTCGGTAAATGCTCGAAGTCTTAAAAAAATCAGACACCCTGAACCCGGAGATTTATATGTAATGCCATTGTATGTCCCAATAATTCGCTCTCCACCTTCTGAAAATGAAATTATCAAACTCCTACATAACCCATATCACAAAAAAATTTCCCTACCTCTTCGTATTAATATATCTCCACGTAATGCCATCATTAAGTTAAATAAGCCAAATAGTTGGCTGTATTTTCTCCTAACTACCACACCCATCCACGTGCAATGTGAAAACAACGTAACGACGCATCTTCTTAGTGGTCAGGGGGTCCTGACCGTTACTCAGCCTTGTAGCCTGCAAATAAATGAACTTCTGTTCCCGCCCCAAACAGAAAGTTCTCAAGATTTCGTAATGCAACATCCACCTTTTTTCCCGGAATTTGATACTAACCTATTTAACCTCGACCTCTCAGCTCTTGCAGTTAGACATACTAATGCATCATTGCATTTAGCCTCACATACGGATAAAGATAAAATCTTCCAAAGCAATACTCATTCCCTTACAGAAATCTATTCCAAGCTAGATCAGATCAAAATCAAGGAAACTAGCCAAACCCACATCCAACTAACCAAACTCTCTACTTACATTGTAGCACTCCTTATTCTAGGTATTGGAGCATATCTGATTATTCGGATTGTATTATATCGATGTCGTAAACCATCTAAAGCACTCAACCCACATTCAGAAGATAGCAAAACAGAAAAACTTCTTACTTCCCATGTTACTCTTAATCTCAACAGGCAGCCAGCAGTAACAGAAACTAACCCAGTAGTCCACAACAGTGAAAAAATAAACCCACTAACCCCACCAACAACACTCCCATTATTTTCTACAGTTCGTTCGTTTCAATTAGTGTAAAATACTTAAAGAAACAGAAAACAAGCCTCAAAGGCAAGGTTGCATACCCTCATCATCTTAAAAACTATCCCTTATGGCAATTCAAATAGTTTAAAATAAATAAAAGTTAAGAGAAAGAAATGCTCATAAGTTTTCCATCCATTTTCGCTCATGCTGGTCTATCCATAATCGCGTAACGCGACTGTCTCGGACAGCAGTATTCATTAAACTGAATGATAGCAAATTCCCACCCCACTCCAGACAATAAGTTCTGTAATTGTCGAACAATCACGAGCTACTCAATCCAATACCTATCTTGATAGAAAGCTTTCTTTCGGCTCCAAGCTTATTTGCCCACGAATGCGAACAACTGTGGGCGATCCTGGAAATATTGATCAACATTACGACTAACCAAACCCTAATTCCCTATGTACAGATTAACAAAACTAATCCCAACGAAATACGAACTGAAAACATACCAATCAGAATCAAGAAAAATTCATTCCCTACTAATATGTATATTAACAAAGTAATTGCAAAGTACATAACCAAAAGCTTATTTAGCAGGCTTTTCGTTATAGTCTGGAAATTTAATTAAGAAGAAAAATTATACAAATGAAGGATTTTTTCTTTCAAAGTGAAAATCATAATAAACCTTAATAAATGCGTAAGAAAAAGTTTAGTAGACAAGTAAAAAAAAAGTAAAAACTACAAAATTTTTTTTTATGTTTGGAAACATTATTGTTGCTACCAACCAACAATAAAACTAAATTCTGAAAACGAAAAACAAACAAAAATTGGTGTACTAAAGCTAACGAACTTTATACATAATACATTGAAAGAAATCTGAATAAAGATAAAGGCAAATGAATGTAACAATAAAAGGAATAGAACGAAACGAAGCTAAAAAGAAGTTGTATAATATAAATAACACATAGTAGTAACTAAATGTGCTAAAACAAAGCCTTTCATATAATTTTATAAAGATCAATAAAAAAAACAAAAATTATAGAAAGACAAAAATTATAGAGAGACAAAAACAAAAATTATAGAAAGACAAATAACCGAAGCGGTATATATTTGTGAAAAAGTTATATCTCCATATGCACTATCATCTTAATATACAAGCAAAGTAATAAAGCAAAAAAAACACATACTAAAATATTAAAAGAAAGCCTTTCATGTAAAGTGGCAAAGATCAATGAACTCAAAACAAAAAATATTATAAAAAAAAACACAAATAAGCAACGGAATATGTTTGTGAAATTAGTTTTCTTCATATGCATTATCAATTTAGTAAAACAAAAGAAAGAAATAAAAACAAAAGAGAAGAAAAATAAAAGAAACTCATTATTGTAAATAAGTTATTGCAATACAACAAGACAATTAATTAAGTAAAGAACAGAAACATACTGATACAAATATTAAATAGTCCAAATATAAATAAAATTCTATCGAAACTAGTTGTAGTTTTGTATCTCCCGCATTGGAAAATTATGTAGAGTAAAGAAATAAAAAATTCTCTTTTAAAAATGTTTAATACAAAATAATAGTGTGGAAATGTCAAACAAAACATGAAAATATTCCTCTATCTCCTTAAAATTTAATGATTACATAAAAAAACAACAATTTCGAAGTAAAGAAAGAAGTTAATAAAGAAAAGCAATCAACTTTATTGTATTTTTTTTTCTTTAAAAGCCGTCGGGCCTTGCTTAGTTGTGTGAGCAGACGCGTTTCGACTACTTTGAGTCATCTTCAGTGTCTAAGGGATGTGTTGAAGGGAGCGACTTTATATAGTCGTAGGATGGGTAATTAGCGAATAGGTAATTAGCGGATGGGTAATTAGCGGATGGGTAATTAGCGGATGGGTAATTAGTGGATGGGTAATGAGGTCAGGAAGTAAATTACTCAATTATACCAGGTAGGGAGATATTATGTTTTTGTTTTTTTGCTTGTTGGCTGTCCGTTTGTTCTGTTTCATCTCGTTTCCGTTTTCGTCTAAGAGTGTGGTCTAGGACTGAGAAAATTGCGTCGGAATTGGTAACAAGTTGTTCGTTGATAATGTCACCGTCTGTCTTTCTATGTTTATAAATTTCAAGCCTTTCTAGGATGTCAAGTCTCGGTCCTTTGTTTTGTTTGTGTAGCAATTTCATAGAGTTTGTCATAGCATCAGGCTCATGTGCGTGGTTTTGTAGGTGCGTCGCATAATTGGAGTCTGCCTTGTTGTATAAGAAAGATCGTAGGTGCTCTTTGTATCTTGTCGTTAGTTTTCGTGTTGTCCTTCCTATATATACCATGTCGCAGTCCTTGCATGTCAGTTTGTATATGCCGCTGCCTTCGTATATCGATGTGTCATTCAGTTTTGGCTTCAGTTTGTTTCCAATGTTGTTGTTCGTTTTGAATGCAGTTTGCAATTTGTATTTCCTAAGGAAGTTTGATAGTTTGTATGTCTCTTTGCCTACGTATGTTAACGATACCCACTGTTGGTCGTTCTTATGAGTTTCCGTCGGTTGGCGTTCCTGTTTTTGTTTGTACTGTGTGACTAGTTTGTCAATGTCGCATTGTTTGTATCCGTTATTATTAGCTATTCTGTAAATGTTGTTTAGTTCGTTGGAATAGTTAGTAGGAGTCATGGGGATGGAGTGAAGCCTCTGCACCATTGATCTGTACGCTGCTAGCTTATGTTGTGCGGGGTGGTTAGATGTGTCATGTATGGTATGATCAGTTGTGGTTGGTTTTCTGTATATTTTGTAGTCCAATCGTGTTTGTTCACGTGTCACAGTTAGGTCCATATAGTTGAGTTGTCCGTTTGTTTCTTTTTCCATAGTGAACTTTATATTCGGGTGAATTTCATTCATATAGGCAAGTAGTTCGTCTTGTTTATTTTCTTGTGAGTCAATAACAATGAAACAGTCATCCACATATCGTCTGTAAAATATTACATTGAATCTTTTGACAACTTTGGGTATAAAGACTTCTTCCAAAGATTGTAAGAATATTTCTGACATTATTGAGGACATTGGGTGTCCCATAGTTCAATAGCAACACATACATTGCCAAAGACGGTCTGGGTATGGGACACCCAATGTCCTCAATAATGTCAGAAATATTCTTACAATCTTTGGAAGAAGTCTTTATACCCAAAGTTGTCAAAAGATTCAATGTAATATTTTACAGACGATATGTGGATGACTGTTTCATTGTTATTGACTCACAAGAAAATAAACAAGACGAACTACTTGCCTATATGAATGAAATTCACCCGAATATAAAGTTCACTATGGAAAAAGAAACAAACGGACAACTCAACTATATGGACCTAACTGTGACACGTGAACAAACACGATTGGACTACAAAATATACAGAAAACCAACCACAACTGATCATACCATACATGACACATCTAACCACCCCGCACAACATAAGCTAGCAGCGTACAGATCAATGGTGCAGAGGCTTCACTCCATCCCCATGACTCCTACTAACTATTCCAACGAACTAAACAACATTTACAGAATAGCTAATAATAACGGATACAAACAATGCGACATTGACAAACTAGTCACACAGTACAAACAAAAACAGGAACGCCAACCGACGGAAACTCATAAGAACGACCAACAGTGGGTATCGTTAACATACGTAGGCAAAGAGACATACAAACTATCAAACTTCCTTAGGAAATACAAATTGCAAACTGCATTCAAAACGAACAACAACATTGGAAACAAACTGAAGCCAAAACTGAATGACACATCGATATACGAAGGCAGCGGCATATACAAACTGACATGCAAGGACTGCGACATGGTATATATAGGAAGGACAACACGAAAACTAACGACAAGATACAAAGAGCACCTACGATCTTTCTTATACAACAAGGCAGACTCCAATTATGCGACGCACCTACAAAACCACGCACATGAGCCTGATGCTATGACAAACTCTATGAAATTGCTACACAAACAAAACAAAGGACCGAGACTTGACATCCTAGAAAGGCTTGAAATTTATAAACATAGAAAGACAGACGGTGACATTATCAACGAACAACTTGTTACCAATTCCGACGCAATTTTCTCAGTCCTAGACCACACTCTTAGACGAAAACGGAAACGAGATGAAACAGAACAAACGGACAGCCAACAAGCAAAAAAACAAAAACATAATATCTCCCTACCTGGTATAATTGAGTAATTTACTTCCTGACCTCATTACCCATCCACTAATTACCCATCCGCTAATTACCCATCCGCTAATTACCCATCCGCTAATTACCTATTCGCTAATTACCCATCCTACGACTATATAAAGTCGCTCCCTTCAACACATCCTTTAGACACTGAAGATGACTCAAAGTAGTCGAAACGCGTCTGCTCACACAACTAAGCAAGGCCCGACGGCTTTTAAAGAAAAAAAGGATTGGCCTGCGGATATCAAATAAACAAAGTTATTGACTACAACTTTATTGTAACTTAAAATACTTGTAAATGAAAGTGGAAATAATTGCTTACAATCAAAATGTAAGACATATTAATAATTGTAGATAATTGTTTGAGCTAAAAATTAAAATATTGGAATCAAACGGAATGTATTATTAATAATGTTAAGCTACATATGAGAGCCATGAAAGAACCTTATTGAAACAAGCAAATACCTCTCGTTTACCTTTTCAACTATCAGTTATCAATTTAAAGAGATCAGGAGCTTAGCAACTAAAATAATGAAATCAGAAATATTTTTTTTTTTAACAATTACCACGTCAAGTAAGAATAAGTGTAGAGCGCTTTACCCAACACTGATAGTTCGAGGTCTTCGACAACTTAAAAAGTGAAATGTAATTAATCAATTCGATTGTAATGTAAATGTTTAGAAAAAAAAATTCAATATAATAAAAATAATGCTTTAAAGTTAACTCTCGACTTCATTGTTCTAGTTTAGATGGACAGAGTAGCAGATAAGTGTCATAAAGGGAGATTTCTTTTCGGGAGCCTTGATGATGCATATAGGGTACACATCAAAGCAAGCTCCCAGTTCATGCCAGTATATATAGGGTTTACTGGTTATGTAACAACGATTAGGCTCTTCAAGCCACTCGTGAAGTTTTTTTTCGGGGGAAGGAATGTTGCGGTGAACCGCAACAACCTCGAGACATTAGGCTCGGCACAACAGATGCATGGTCTGTCCGGAGAACAAATTTCTGGCCATATCGGTACTTGTGGAACTGCTAGGTTGCCTCTATTATAGCCATTAGCTCCTTCCAGGCCACGCAGTAGTTCGTCTCTTTTTTTGAGAGAACTCAACTGTAATACGAGAGGACTCTTTCTTCACCATCGATTTGCTGCTCCAATCCCCCCGTTGCTTGCATCGGTGTCAACTACAAACATTTTTCCGGGTTTCGGATATGCCAGCACGGGTGATTCACACAGCTTCTCCTTCAAGGTCTCAAAGGCTGCCTGGCATTGTTCATTCCAGACATACGGACGATTTTTCTCGGTAAGCTGATGGAGACACTTAGCTATTTTGGCAAAGTTTTTGAAGAACCTTCGATAGTAGGTTGCCAGACCCAGAAAACTTCGTAGTTGGCGCTTGTTGTTTGGTGTTGGCCAGCTTTTCACGGCTTCAATTTTCTCAGGGTCTGTTTTGACCTCTTCTACTGATACGACGTGTCCCATAAATTTTACTTCAGCTGCGAAAAGGGTACACTTGTCGGGACTAAGTTTCAGATTCGCCAGTCGCAATCGGGAGAACACCTCTTCTAACTTCCACACATGCTCTTCGAACGTTCTCCCGATAACAATGATATAGGTAGGTATACCAAGCAGGTTTTCCAGGTTAGGAATCGTAGCGCGTATTCCATGAAGCGTTCGAAAGTGGCTGGAGCATTGCAAAGCCCAAATGGCATCACCACGAATTGCCACAATCCGGTACCAGCTGACAATGTGGTCTTCTTTCTACCTGCCAGTAGTCACTATTGAGATCGAGTGTAGAAAACCATTTTGCGTCGGCTAAAGTGTCCATGATGTCATCAATGCGTGGGAGCGGGTAACTATCTTTCTTAATGACGTCGTTAAGCTGCCTATAGTCGACACAAAAACAAGTGCTATCACCCTTTTTTGTATCAGAACCACTGGCGCGGCCCATGGACTGACAAAAGGTTCGATAACGCCTTGTTTTTCCATGTTCGAGATCAGTGCGCTCACTTCTCCTTGTTTGGCTATAGGAAGACGTCTCGGCGCTTGTCAAATTGGCTTGGCTCCCTGCGTATCTATGACGTGAGTTACCATACTCGTTCGGCCTTGGTCATCCGGGCTTGTTGAGAAGATGTCACTGTACTTGGTGACCAGATCAGAGGCTCGCTTGAATAGCTGCACTGGTAATTTGACCTGCTTCAATATTGCAGACGTGGATTCCCGGGCTTTGCCTGTGTCTTGCCTCCTTTTATAATGATTGTCGTGAGTAGCTTCCAAAGAGGCGATGGTGAAAACAGGCTGGCAGCTGCCGATGACTTCTCCCGCTTTGATGCTCGTGGTTGAGCCTACGGTGTTAAGGACTCTGTTACAAGCGAACACATACAACATACTCCTGCATACTTACGCTTCAGCACAGAAGTAGTTGCGAGCGAGCAAATACTACCTATTTACTCGCACGTCGCCAATGAAATTAGTGAAACAAGCACATACGCCCATTGCCATTGAAGCATGTCGTCCAATGTATAATCGTAAAAATAAATAAGCGAGCGGAAAAGTAAACAAAAAAGATTAACCCGCAATGCGCTTCATGTGATTATTACATCGTGAACGATAAGCCTTGTGTGTGCTTCGAAGACAGTTAAGCGGAAAGGAAAACCAAAAGTTCCGGCGTATACGCTCTCTTGTTCAATGTCCCAAATTTCGCTGAAACTTAAGCGAAAAGCACTATTTCGCTCAATTTCTCCAGTTTCGCATATTCACCATCTGAGCATGCGAGACAGAGCGGGGAGGAAAAGCTTTCGTGGAACGAGAGCGGACGTGTCCGGCTACTCAGTATCTTTAAAGAGAATGTAGGTTGAAGGCTCACGAAAGAACAGTATTTAAAGTTCTTTGGCAAAGCATGCCAGGCAGTCTTGTACAAGTCCAAAAGGGAGCGTGCTGCTACCCATTCTTAAAGTACATCGAGTAATTACGCGGTTGAAGTTTGAGTTGGAAGTGCTGTTCAGTGTACAACGAAATGGCGAGGGGTGTGGTGTTGGCATGCGCCGCGATCCTCAATCGGCCTTTAGGCGTTCTACACCGTGTGGCCACCGCGAACAATTACCACGTCAAGTAAGAATAAGTGTAGAGCGCTTTACCCAACACTGATAGTTCGAGGTCTTCGACAACTTAAAAAGTGAAATGTAATTAATCAATTCGATTGTAATGTAAATGTTTAGAAAAAAAATTCAATATAATAAAAATAATGCTTTAAAGTTAACTCTCGACTTCATTGTTCTAGTTTAGATAGACAGAGTAGCAGATAAGTGTCATAGAGGGAGATTTCTTTTCGGGAGCCTCGATGATGCATATAGGGTACACATCAAAGCAAGCTCCCAGTTCATGCCAGTATACATAGGGTATACTGGTTATGTAACAACTCTAACCGGCACGTATCCGTTCGTTATAAATCTTTCAAGGCTTCGTCCTACAATCAAACTGCGCAATGCGGATCAGATAAGATCGGCGGTCTCCAGAATCACCATTAAGCATAGCCCAGACAACGCTCTCGGAAGAATTCGATACACCAGTGTCAGCACATACTGACACATTCTTCTTGGGAATTTGGGCGCTGGGATCCTCCATTAATACTTCGACATTTCAGCAATTTCAATACCCGTTTGCCCAAATCCAACGTGATTCCATGTGGTCGCAGAAATTCCATTCCGAGAATGCAGTCATCAATAATGTTCGCGACCAGAAAATTATGTCGGAACGCAAAGTCTCCCAACTTATTTGGAGGTTGACCTCTCCAAGGACAGGTGCAATTTCTCCCGTAGCTGTCCTTAGTGAGTGAATCCTGCCTCTGTGAAGTAGTTGTTGCCTCACAAGGTCTGGTGAGAAAATCGATTGGGTTGCACCAGTGTCGATTGTTATGGTGCAATGCTCTCCGTCAACTTGACCCGGGAGGCATAAGTCTGCTTCTCCACGATGTAGTCTTGACATGGTAATGGTGGTGCTCGGGACGTCGATCCTCCTAGCCAACCTTTGCCCCACGAAGTTGGCTCTTACTTGTTTCCCGACCCCTCAGTTTGAATGGCTTCCATTCTGAGCTTCTGGCTCGATTTGGGTCTCCTAGCTGCACACCCTGGACAATAGCTCGATTTTCTTCGGTTCTTGCAGTCCCTTTGCAGGTGCCCCTTCTCTCCGCAATTCCAGCATCTAGGCGCACCATTTACTTGTGGATCTCGCTCAATTTCCACGCGGTCACACTTGCACTCATCTGCCACTACCTCGCGAACCCGGGCAATGGTACACTTCACATTTTTCGCTGCCTCGAAGTTCAGACTATAAGCCAATGCGTCTTAACCGTTTGCTTTTGAGCTAAACGCACGGCTTGTTGCAATTCCTGGTCCTTTAATGCACTGATGATTGCTTCTGTTGCTGCTGGGTAAGCCAGAAGTGCCAGTTGCTCAATGTCTTGGGCTAGCTGCTGTAAGGTTTTGCCAGACTTCTGCATCCAATGCCTTAGCTGTGACCGGTAAATCTGCTTCAGGTGATAGTCTCCATAACGCGTGCCGAGTGCATTCATTATAGCAGCCGGGTTTGAGTGCAACTCCACGGGGATACTCTGCAAAAGCTCAGCAGATGGGCCTCTTAGAGCAAGAATTAGTGCAGTTGCTCGTTTCTGCTCATTCCAGTGATTTGTCCTAGCGGCGGTCAAACTGGGTTTTGTAAATACTCCAGACCGTTTGCCGGTCGAATATTGGTGCTTTCACATTTCTGGATGAGCTTTGCACAGCGGTTGTAAGCGGGGCTGGTGAGGTGGTTACTACTGTCTTCGCTGCTTCCAATTCCTTTTTCACTTTTTCCATCTCATGGTTGATTCTCTCCTCGACCTGGTAAACCTTTTCCTGGACGCATTTAATTTGTTTGTTCAGACCACCGAGCTCCGTTTTTATTTCGGTTGACTATTTTTGAAAATCTGCCTTGATTTCGATCGATTGTTGATCCAGATTCGCTGATTGTTAATTTAGCTTCGCTGATGATTGATTTAGTTTCGCTGATTGTTCATTAAGCTTCCATGATTGTTCATTTAGCTTCGCTGTTAAGCTAGATGACTGTTCATTTAGCTTCGCAGTTAAACTTCAAGACTGTTGTCGCTGCTCTTGCTGCATCTGCATCAACATATGCATCAGCACATTTTCGGGCTCCTTTGATTTTGATCGCGTTACACAAGCGTGCAATCAGTGTGGCTTTTGTACCTTGCGTAGCCAGATTTCGCTGTTCTAACTCTTTCTTAAGCTTCGACACGGTCAATTCATTCGTGGCAGTTTAATTATTTTGGTTTTTTTCACCAGTTTCCACGTTAAATTTCACTATTGTGCACTCATGTTTAAAAGTTTTCACTTTCGAAGTTTTCTTCCTCACTTCTCGACACCACTGTCGCGTATTCTGGTTCGCGGCCAATCATTTTAATGGTCCGGGAAAGTGAAAACGCACCATCTTTTAAATTAAATTAAAAGAATTTATTTACCGAGAATGCACAATCATTAATTTCACTGTGTTGCAACTTCACTTTTCACTTGTCTATCAATTTATATAACAACTGTCTGTATCACGAAAATCACTCCACTCTATCGCAGTTTTACTATCGCGGTTTTACTATCCCTCCCCATTCATTTAGCTCGGCTTTATAAAGGGGCTCTAGTCATTGAATCTATTTCTCGTATATTGGCGAATGTTTTGGCGATAGCTACCTGGAATATTCGAGGAATTCTTAATACCTCGCAGTGACGTCTCTTTCAGATATTGATCATGCTTGGTCGGTTCTTGTGCTTTCGAGTACATCGTTTATTGATCATGATGTTATTAATAGTGGCGATGGCAATTGCGATAGTAGCTCGCAGAAATGTTTGGACATGTAACAATATATACATATACGAATATATCATATATATATATATATATATATATATATATATAAATATATATATATATATATATATATATATATATATATATATATATATATATATATATTATATATATATACATATATTTATATATATATATGTATATACATATATATATATATATATATATATATATATATATATATATATATATATATATATGTATATATACATATATATGTATATATATATATATATATATATATATATATATATATATATATATATATGTATATATATATATATATATATATATATATATATATATATGTATATATATATATATATATATATATATATATATATATATATATATATATATATATATATATATGTATATATATATATATATATATATATATATATATATATATATATATAAGGTGCGGCGCCAAAATCCGGACAAAATTCAATTTAAATTCCCCCCCATTCTATAAGGTTTCGAGAGGTTGCGATTCAAGTGCAAATAGTTTAACGCATGTGTTGAACGTTCATAACCTCGAAAAAGTCACAATGTTGAAGCCAAGTGCAGAGTATAATCGAAGAGCCATGATTATTGAAAGTGTTCGCGCTGGGCGCTCAACCACAGAAATCATTCGATTCTTCGGCTACCCAACATCGACTGTGTATGAAGTTATTGTGAAATATAATGAATCGAAGAAGTCAGACAAAGGTTTCACGACACCAGCAAGGAAACCCCACTCCAAAGAACGCGTCGTCAAGACCCCCGAAATCATTGAACGGGCTCAATAATTGATTTTCGAGGATCCGACGAAAATTGTCGTCAGTTGTCGGTGTAAGTGAGAAAAATATGCGTCGAATCGTGGAAGAAGACTTCCGCTACAAACCTTATACAACTAAAATGAGAAAGATGCCTTCTAAAGCTGCAAGGACAAAACGCGTTGAACTCTGTAAGTTGCTTTTGTGTTCTTTACGCCTCAGGTTTTGGCCTAATTTTGGCCTCCTAACAGCCCAGACCTGAATCCTCTGGATTACTTTGTATGGAGCGTGGTCGAAAGGGACACTAACAAGTACAGACATCCAAACGTCGCTTGATTGAGAGCGACAGTGGTGTCAAGAAGTGAGAAAGAAAATTTTGGAAGTGAGAACGTTTAAACATTTTTAAAGTGCACAATAGTGAAAATTAACGGGGATACTGGTGGAATAATAGCCGAAACAATAAAAATGCCAGGAAACCTAAAGCTAAAAATTGATCAATTGACCATATCGGAGGTCAAGGAGAAATTGGAACAGCGAAATCTGGCCACACAAGGTACAAAGGCCATACTGATTGCACGCTTGCGTGATGCGATCGAGTCGGAAGGTGGGAATCTGGATTCGGATGAGCTCTCAGATGCGGAAAAAGGCGCAGAAGGTGGGGGGAAGTAGAAACCAAAATCAAAGGAGCCAGAAAATGTGCTAATGCAAATGTTAATGCTGATGTCATCCAGTCTAACTCCAAAGCTAGATGAACAATCAGCGGAGCTAAATGAACAATCGGTGCAGCTAAATGAACAGACATCCAGTTTAACTGCGAAGCTAGACCAGAAGCTGGACCAACAAGCGATCGAAATCGAGGCAGACATCACACAGAAGCTGGAGAAACAGTCAACCGAAATAAAAGCGGAGCTCGGTAGTCTGAACAAGCAAATTAAATGCGTCGAGGAAAAGGTTTACCAAGTCGAGGAGAGAACTAACCATGAGATCAGCCAGGTGGAGGAGAGAATCAACCATGAGATGGAAAAAGTAACAAAGGAACTGGAAGTAGCGAAGGCAACAGTAACCACCTCACCAGCCCCGCTTATAACCACAGCGCAAAGCACATCAAGAAATGTGCAAGCACCAATATTCGATGGGCAAACGGTCTGGAGTATTTACAAAACCCAGTTTGAAGCCGCCGCTAGGTCAAACCACTGGGATGAGCACGAACGAGCAACTGCACTAATTCTTGCTCTAAGAGGCCCAAATGCCGAGCTTTTGCAGATGATCGCCGTTGAGTTGCACTCAAATCTGGCTGCTATAATGAATGCGCTCGACATGCGTTATGGAGACGATCATCTGAAGCAGATTTACCGGTCACAGTACGGAATGGGATACAGATGTCTGGCAAAACCTTACAGCAGCTAGCCCAAGACATTGAGCGACTAGCACTTTTGGCTTACCCAGCCTACGACCCAGAACATCGAGATGACGCAACAACAGAAGCATTCATCAGCGCATTAAAAGACCAAGAATTGCAACAAGCCTTGCGTTTAACTCAAAAGCAAATGGTTAAAAGGACGCATTGGCTTACAGTCCGAACTTTGAGGCAGCGAAAAATGTGAGGCGTACCATTGCCCGGGTTCGTGAGGTAGTGACAGACGAGTGCAGGTGTGAGCGCGTGGAAATTGAGCGATACCCGCATGTAAATGGTGCGCCTAGATGCTGGAATTGTGGAGAGAAGGGGCACCTGCAAAGAGATTGCAAAAAGCAATGAAAACCGAGCTATTGTCCAGGGTGTGCAGCTAGGAGGATTTCCAGACCGAGTCAGGAGCCCAGAATGGAAGCCCTTCAAACTGAGGGGTCGGGAAACATGTAAGAGCCAACTTCGTGTGGCAGAGGTTGGCTAGGAGGATCGACCTTCCCAGCACCAACATCACCGTGTCAAGACTACATCGTGGAGAAGCAGACTTATGCCTTCCGGGTCAGGTTGATGGAGAACATTGCACCATAACAATCGACACTGGTGCAACCCAATCGATTATCTGACCAGACCTTGTGAGGCAACAACTAGTTCACAAGGGCAGGATTCACTCACTAAGGACAGCTACGGGATAAACTGCACCTGTCCATGGAGAGGTCAAACTCCAGATACAGTTGGGAGAACTTGCGTTCCGACATAATTTTCTGGTCGCAAACATTATTGATGACTGCATTCTCGGAATGGAATTTCTGCGGCCACATGGAATCACGTTGGATTTGGGCAAAAGGGGTATTGAAATGCCAGAATGTCGAAGTATTGATGGAGGATACCAGCGTTCAAGTTCCCAAAATGAATGTAGTAGGATGTATCGACACTGATGTACCGAATTCTTCCGAAAGCATTGTTTGGGCTAAGCTTGATGGTGATTCTGGAGACCACCGATCTTATCTGATAGAGCCAACGAAGACGTCCGCATTGCGCGGTTTGATTGTAGGACGATGCCCTGTAAGATCTATAAGGAACGGATACGTGCCAGTTAGAGTCCTTAATACTTCAGACTCAACCACGAGCATGAAAGCAGGAGAAGTCATCGGAAGCTGCCAGCCTGTTTCCACCATCACCTCTTTGGAAGCCACTCACGACCATCATTGGAAAAGGAGGCAAGACACAGGCAAAGCCCGGGAATCCACGTCTGCAATATTGGAGCAGGTTAGATTACCAGTGCAGCTATTCAAGCGAGCCTCTGATCTGGTCACCAAGTACAGTGACATCTTCTCAACAAGCCCGGATGACCAAGGCCGAACGAGTATAGTAACTCACGTCATAGATACACAGGGAGCCAAGCCAATTCGACAAGCGCCGAGCCGTCTTCCTATATTCAAACAAGGAGAAGTGAGCGCACTGATCTCGGACATGGAAAAACAAGGCATTATCGAACCTTCTGTCAGTCCATGGACCGCGCCAGTAGTTCTAGTAAAGAAAAAGGATTGTAGCACTCGTTTTTGTGCCGACTATAGGCAGCTTAACGACGTCACTAAGAAAGATAGTTACCCGTTCCCACGCATTGATGACATCATGGATACTTCAGCCGACGCAAAATTGTTTTCTATACTCGATCTCAAGAGTGGCTACTGGCAGGTAGAAATTGACAAGAAGGACCGAGAGAAAACCGCATTTTCAGTTGGGACCGGATTGTGGCAATTCGTGTTGATGCCATTTGGGCTTTGCAATGCTCCAGCCACTTTCAAACGCCTGATGGAGTACGTGCTTTGTGGCCTAACCTGGAAAACCTGCTTGGTGTACCTAGATGACATCATCGTCATCGGAAGAACGTCCGAAGCGCATGTGCGGAACTTAGAAGAGGTTTTCTACCGATTGCGACTGGCGAATTTGAAACTTAGTCCCGACAAGTGTACCCTTTTTGCAGCTGAAGTAAAATACCTGGGACACGTCGTATCAGTAGAAAGGGTCAAAATAGACCCTGAGAAAATTGAAGCCGTGAAAAGCTGGCCAACACCAAACAACAAGCGCCAACTACGAAGTTTTCTGGGTCTGGCAACCTACTATCGAAGGTTCGTCAAAGAAATAGCTAAGTGTCTCCATCAGTTAACCGAGAAAAATCGTCCGTATGTCTGGAATTAACAATGCCAGACAGCCTTTGAGGCCCTGAAGGAGAAGCTGTGTGAATCACCCGTCCTGGCATATCCGAAGCCCGGAAAAATGTTTGTGGTTGACACCGATGCGAGCAACGGTGGTATTGGAGCTGTACTCTCCCAGCAAATCGATGGTGAAGAAAGAGTCCTCTCGTATTACAGCCGAGTTATCTCAAAAAGTCAGAGGAACTACTGCGTGACCAGGAAGGAGCTATTGGCTATAAAAGAGGCCACCAAGCAGTCCCACAAGTACCTATATGGCCAGAAATTTGTTCGTCGAACGGACCATGCATGTATTACTTTTGTTTAATGTTTATGTTGTTTTCAGTTCTTATTAAATAAGTCTTTGATTCCTTATACACATTTTTGATTTTGTGTTAATTACCTTGTTTTAATAAAATTCTTAATACAAGTATCTAAGGTGTTTACTTTCTTTTGACGCTCACTGTATATGGCCAGAAATATGTTCTTCGAACAGACCATGCATCGCTGAGATGGCTACTTAATTTCAAAAACCGCGAGGGACAAGTTGTGAGATGGATCGAAAGATTACAGTCATACGACTACGAAACTGTTCATCGGAAGGGCGGAGTTCATGGAAATGCTGACGCCCTATCTCGTCGCCCATGTCCAGCTAATTGCAAGCATTGCCGACGGATTGAAGAAAAGGAGCCCCCCGTTGGTCTTGATAACGGCCGAATCCGATATGAGTTGATCACCGGAGGAGATTCAAAATGCCCAGTTAGCCGATGAAGACGTCGGACCATTGCTCGTATGGAATGAGACGACTGGGCGACCTGAGTGGAAAGACGTTTCAATGCATGGCACAACCCTGAAAAGTTATTGGGCACAATGGAACTTCCTTCAGGTGGAGGGTGGTGTACTCAAGCGGAAATGGGAAACGGCGAATGGCAGCTCCTATAGGATGCAAACTTTGCTTCTCAAAAGCCGAATCCACGATGTAGTTAAGGAAATACATGAAGGATCCTCGGGAGGCCACCTTGGTGTTAACAAGATCTTAGCGAAATCGCGGGAAAGGTTTTACTGGCTCCACGCTCGAGAAGAAGTAGAGGACTGGTGCCGTCGATGCACGATTTGCGCTTCCGTCAAAGGTCCAAAGCGACGACTGAGGGGGCAAATGCAAACCTACAACGTGGGCGTACCGTTTGAAAGGATTGCTGTTGACATCGCTGGACCCTTTCCTGAATCCGAATGGGATAATCGATACACGCTGGTTGTGGCCGATTATTTTAGCAACTGGCCTGAGGTCTACCCCATTCCCAACCAGGAAGCAACTTCCGTAGCCGAACAGCTAGTGTTAAATTAGGTCAGTAGGTACAGCGTACCTTGCGAACTACATTCGGATCAAGGCCGAAACTTTGGGTTACTAGTTTTTGGCGAAATGTGCGAACTACTGGGAATACGAAAAACGAGGACAACACCGCTGCATCCCCAATCCGATGGAATGGTCGAACATTTCAACGGCACACTAAATAAACACCTCGCCAAAGAAAGTTGACGAGAACCAAAGGGACTGGGACCGACATATCCCACTATTTTTGATGGTGTACAGAGCTGCTCAACATGCATCGACGGGCCAAGCCCCAGCCAAAGTCATTTTTGGAAAGACTATTCGTCTGCCAGCTGATATAAAGTTCGGAAGACCCCCTGAGAAACCTCAAACGATCTCGGAGTACGCAAGTGAGCTAAGACAACGGTTGAACCAGATATATCGGACAGTGCGAAAACACCTCGGATCGGCTACTGACTGCAAGAAGACCAGGTATGATCTAAAGGCAAATTCTACTGGCTTCCAGCAAGATGACTTGGTCTGGCTAAATAACCCACAGCGACGGAAGGGTAGGTCTCCAAAGTTGCAGCATAATTGGGAGGGACCATACCGAGTTACAAAGCGAATCAACAACGTCGTATATCGCATACAGGAACACCGTAAGCCGAGAGCCAAAATGAAAATCGTGCATCTGGACCATCTTGGCCCATATTACATCCAAGGAGAATTGACTACAACTGAAGACACATCTTTTCGGGGCGAAAAGAACTGAAGTGGGGGCAGTGTTACATGCACGAATGATTCTGCGAGCTACTGTCGCAATTGTTTTCACAAGCATCAACCACGAGAACCCACCAAGCATGATCAACATCTGAAAGTGACGTCACTCCATTCATTAACCTGCTCGAATATACTAGGTACCTCTCGGCAGAACATTCGACAATGTACGAGAAATGGGTTGAATGGCTAGAAACCCTATACAAAGGCGAGCTGAATGAATGGGGGGATCATTCATTACAACCGCGATAATAAAAACTGCGAAAAGGTGGAGCGCGAGGTAAAGGCGATATTGATTGAGCGATTGTGAAGTGATTTTAGGAGACAATTGCAATAGAAATTTATTGACAAGTGGAAGTTAGACTTTTGATAATGAAATTAATAATTGTGCATTCTTTTAACTAAACTCTTTTAAACTTAATTGAAAAAGACATTGCGTTTTCACTTTCCCGGAACATTAAAATTATTGGCCGCGAACTATAACACGCAACAATATATACATATAAATATATATATATATATATATATATATATATATATATATATATATATATATATATATATATATATATATATATACACATATAACTCTATATATATATGAACATATATATATATACACATAATATATATATATATATATATATATATATATATATACATATATATACATGTATAAATACATATATATATATATATATATATATATATATATATATATATATATATATATATATATTTATATATATATATATATATATATATATATATATTTATATATATATATATATATATATATATATATATATATATATATATATATATATATATATATATATATATATATATATATGCATATATATATATATATATATATATATATATATATACATATACACATATATAGATACTTATATATATATATATATATATATATATATATATATATATATATATATATATATATATATATATATATATATATATATATATATTGTTGTGAAATCCGGCGTACCGACTTTCTTCCATTCGCAACTTCAAAATTGCCGCCGTAACATTTCCACCTTCCTTTGGGCACTCCTACCTTTTCCTCTGTAAATATATTTATTTTATCAACATTTTTCAATTTTCCCTTTAATTTTTATTTCTTCATCATCACAATCCTACCCTTTTCCCTTATTTCCAACTACAAAAAATAATACATACTAATAATTTCAATTTTCCCACTAACAACATTCCATTGATTAATTCCCACTAACAAAACTTCATTCAATACCTTTTCCCTAACAAAACCTAATTCCTTCCTTCATACTAACTAATTCTATTCCCACTAACAAATTTTATTTTTTATACTAACAAAAATTAATTCACGTTCCCCTACTAACAAAATTCAATCTCATGCCCAAATGCATCGTTGAAGTTGCTTATGAGATGAATGGGAGATGGACAATCTATGGCACCATTAGCTGCGTCGTGAGTTCTCGATCGAGGGTCTGTTGGAACTCTGGGGTCAAGGTCCCTCGGGCGCATGGAAGCACTCTTTTTGGGGTATCGGCAAAACCAATAGCTTCCGTTATGTATATGTGACACTATGCATTCAATCAAGCGCTTCTTGGATTGTGCAAATTGCCATATGTAAAACAATGGATACTATTGAGTTTGTCGATATGGAACAAAAGATGTGTGGGTAGCGGAATCGAAGTGTAATGAACTTCGATTACGTTACCCAGATGCGGCAGCGGTAACTTGAAAATGAAAAGGATTGCGGAATCGGATTGGGTGGAATTGAGTCGTTAGGATTGGGGCAGTCAGATTTTGATTTGGCAAAGAAGAGAGAGTTTTTTTCGGTTTTTTTGGTGGCTTTGGTATTTTGGCTGGTTTTAATGACGGAGGAGAGTGAAAGGATGGGAAAAGTGAAGGAATTTTTAATTTGGAGGATGGAACTTTTGTTTTGAAAATTGGTTTCAGTGACAGGATCAAAGTAGGAAAAGTGGAAAAGAGAATTCAAGTTGGAATGTGAAGATTATATTGCTAATTTGAAGTGCGGGACCGCCTCAATACTAACTATATGGAAAAGATTGAATTAGTGAAAGTTTGAAGTTGAAGTTTGAGAATTATATTGCTAATTTGAATTGCAGGACCGTCTCAATCTTAACTATATGCAAAAGATTGAATTAGTGAAATTGACGTAGTTGAAATAGAACGAAGTGCCGAGAGTGATTCTCCCGTTTAAAAAAAAAAAGGGAACCGTTTCGTTGAGTTTCGAAGAGGGCCAAGTGCCGGAATTAACGTTTTCGTGTTTGCGAGTAAACCATATTGATGGATCGGGGAAAGCATATAAGTGGCCGTTCTATTATTGATTGAATTTTAAAATTAGTTTAAAATTAATTTAAAATTTGGTTTCCAGTGGCCCGACATCCCTGTTTTTTGTCTTCGCCGAGCGCTCGGAGATCATCAAGGAAAAGGAGTGAGTATTTATCTATTGCTGTAAAATCACATCAACAAATTCTTATTTTTCTTTTGTTTTCCTTTATATGAACTATTTAATTGTTTTTCCTCCGTACATAAAATTATTGAGGGGACTGTTTGTTTTGTTTGGATTGATATATTTTTTTTGTTGGATTTGTAAATTTCTTTTTTTTTAATTCAATAAAAGGCCATGTGTCACTAAGTTTTTTTTAAATTTTTCATTTCTCAAAATGACCTCTCCCTTTGCCGTCCTTTTCCCGCCGTGTTAGTATTTATATGTAAGGTGGCTCAGCACGAGCAGAGGGTGTCCCGGAAGTCCCACGACACGACTGAGCGCTAGCCGGCCTCAGTATGCCACCCTGGGCTACACACCTCTCTGCTAATTACTTAATGTCTGCAACTGCGGTGACTCCCGTGGTTGCTACAATATATAACAAGTAACCGGACTGACCTCAAGAAATTTTTTATTGGCAAAATATGTACAATTTTTCTTTAGAAATCTTCAAAGTAGTCCCCATTGGAGTCGATAACACGCTGATACCGGATTTTCCAATCCCCGAACGCTCCCTGAAAGTCGGCAACCTCGATGCTGTCTAGAGCCCTCGTCGTACCACGTTGAACGTTTTCCAGAGCCCCGAACCACGTCCCCTTAAGGGAACAAAAAGCAGTCCGCT
>OZ017741.1:111571061-111588561 GCA_963969285.1 Odontomyia ornata | reverse complement strand
ATGCTTAATCTTCAGTTGACGTGGTCATCCTGGGGCTACCTAAACGCCGTTTCTCGGACGTTGTCCACTGAGTCTCAAATTTCTTGGTGATTTAGTGAACAGATGAGAGTGGCATCTTCTGTAGTCTTGAAATTTCCCGACGACTTCAGCCGGATTTATGAAGACTAACGATAATTCCTCTAATTTCTTCGGAATATCATTTAGTTTTGCTCATTTTTTCTTATAAATAAATCAAAAAGCAAAACGTTCAAACAACTGAAACTTTATATTAATGTTACACGTTTTCTAGTCAAGCGAGATAAGTTAACTAAAGCTAAATGTTTTGTGGGCTCACTTTAAGTGTCAAACTGACAAACTAAACCGAAAAATAAAATCCAGGGTGAAACAAGAGAAGTATCGAAAAACTTATATATGCAAAGAAATTTATGATTGTTATTTTAACAATATAAAATAAATTCAAGACAATAATTTGGGTAATACTTTCGTTTGAATAACATCGGGACGGTGGTGTTCAAAAGACCATAAATAATAAATACGTCTCTGGTGCGTTATTTCTGTTTTACACAAAAACAAGCAGGTGTTCAAATACTCGTGGACGGTAGTGTATATATATATATATATATATATATATATATATATATATATATATATATATTGTCGCGTGTTATAGTTCGCGGCCAATAATTTTAATGTTCCGGGAAAGTGAAACGCAATGTCTTTTAAATTAAATTAAGAGAGTTTATTTACTTATAAATGCACCATCATTAATTTAACACTTTCACTAATTTTAATTTTCACTTTGTTTATAAATTTTTCACTTTAACTATCTTATCTATCACGAAAATCACTTTACTATTACTCGATCAATATCGCTTTCCAATTCGTTTTTACTATCGCGGTTCTGATGAATCCCCCCATTCATTCAGGTCGCCTTTATATAGGGTCTCCAGTCATTCAATCCATTTCTCGTATATGAGCAAACTGCCTGGAATATTCGAGCAGCAAGTTAATGAATGGGCCGTGACGTCAGTTTCAGATGTTGATCATGCCTGGCGGGTTATCGAGTACATTCGTTTGTTGATGTTCTTAATGGTTGTGAAAACAATTGCGTCAGTAGCTCGCAGAACTGTTTGTACATGTAACTCTGCCCCCAAATGTACATGTAACTCTGCCCCCAAATCGCCTCGAAGAGATGTGTCAGCAGTTGTAGTCGATTCACCCTGGATGTAATATGGGGCAAGACGGTCCAGATGCACGATTTTCAGCTAGGCTCTTGGCTTACGGTGTTCCTGTATGCGGTATACGACGTCGTTGATTCGCTTTGTAACTCGATATGGTCCCTCCCAATTATGCTGCAACGTTGGAGACCTACCCTTCCGTCGCTGTGGGTTATTTAGCCAGACCAAGTCATCTTGCTGGAAGCCAGTAGAATTTGCCTTTAGATCATACCTGGTCTTCTTGCGGTCAGTAGCCGATTCGAGGTGTTTTCGCACTGTCCGATGTATCTGGTTCAACCGTTGTCTTAGCTCACTTACGTACTCCGAGATCGTTTGGGGTTTCTCAGAGGGTCTTCCGAACTTTATATCAGCTGGCAGACGAATAGTCTTTCCAAAAATGACTTTGGCTGGGGCTTGGCCCGTCGATGCATGTTCGGCAGCTCTGTACGCCATCAAAAATAGTGGGATATGTCGGTCCCAGTCCCTTTGGTTCTCGTCAACCATCTTGGCCAGGTGTTTATTGAGCGTGCCGTTAAAACGTTCGACCATTCCATCGGATTGGGGATGCAGCGATGTTGTCCTCGTTTTCCGTATTCCCACTGGCTCGCACATTTCGCCAAAAACTAGTGATAAAAGTTTCGGCCTTGGTCCGAATGTAGTTCGCAAGGTACGCCGTACCTACTGACCCAATTTAATACTAGCTGTTCGGCTACAGTAGTTGCTTCCTGGTTGGGAATGGGGTAGACCTCAGGCCAGTTGCTAAAATAATCGGCCACAACCAGCGTGTATCGATTTCCCCATTCAGATTAGGAAAGGGTCCAGCGATGTCAACAGCAATCCTTTCAAATGGCACGCCCACGTTATAGGTTTGCATTTGTCCTCTCAGTCATCGCTTTGGGCCTTTGACGGAAGCGCAAATCGTGCATCGATGGCACCAGTCCTCTACGTCTTCTCGACCGTAGAGCCAGTAAAACCTTTCCCGCAATTTCGCTAAGGTCTTGTTAACACCAAGGTGGCCTCCCGAGGATCCTTCATGTATTTCCTTAACCACATCGTGGCTTCGGCTTTTGGGAAGTATGGTTTGCATCCTATAGGAGCTGCCATCCACCGTTTCCCATTTCCGCTTGAGTACGCCACCCTCCACCTGAAGGGAGTTCCATTGTGCCCAATAACTTTTCAGGGTTGTGCCATGCATCGAAATGTCCTTCCACTCAGGTCGCCCAGTTGTCCCTTCCGTCCGATGTCTTCACCGGCTAACTGGGCATTTCGAATCTCCTCCGGTGACCAACCTTTATCGGATTCGGCGACTCCTTTTCTTCAATCCGTCGACAATGCTTGCAGTTAGCTGGACATGGACAACGAGATAGGGCGTCAGCATTTCCATGAACTCCGCCCTTCCGATGAATAGTTTCATAGTCGTACGACTGCAATCTTTCGATTCATCTCGAAACTTGTCCCTCGGGGTTTTTGAAGTTAAGTAGCCATCTCAGCGATGCATGGTTCGTTCGAAGTACAAATTTCTGGCCATATACAGTGAGCGTCAAAAGAAAGTAAACACCTTAGATACTTGTATTAAGAATTTTATTAAAACAAGATAATTAACACAAAATCAGAAATGTGTATAAGGAATCAAAGACTTATTTAATAAGAACTGAAAACAACATAAACATTAAACAAAAGTAATACGCAACAAAGATAAGTTCAGTTTAACCGAAAATAGACCAACTTTCACGCGTCAAAATAAAGTAAACAGCAAACAAAACATAACAGAACTTCAATAGAAAAAGTCGATTTTTTTTATTTTTTCAATATTTCGTTTGTTTTCCTTTGGACTTAAGCACCTCATTTAATCTTCTAGGCATCGACGCGACAAGTTTTTTTGTAGCATCGGGAGAGATTTGGCTCCATTCTTCCCTTATAACCTTCTTTAAGTCGGCTTTGCTTGAAATGACCCTTTGTCTCACTCTTCTATCAAGGTGTTCCCACAGATGCTCGATCGGGCTAAGATCTGGGGGCTGCCGCGGATAATCAAGTGTCTTAGGAGTCTGGTACAGTAGCCACTCTTTCACAATTTTGGACTTATGCTTTGGGTCGTTGTTCTGTTGAAAGATCCAATTTCCAGACAAGCCTAATTTTTCGACGCTAGGGGCAACATTTTCCCCCAAAATGGCTAAATAATCCAGTTTGTCCATTGTTGAGTCAACGAAAACAAAATTACCAACACCAGTTGCCGCCACACACCCCATACCATAACTGAACCGCCAACGTGCTTAACAGTGTTGGTAACACACTTTTCTTTGAAGGCTTCATTCTTAGCACGCCATATTTTTGGGGGTTTTTTCGCGCCGAAAATTTCGAATTTGCTCTCATCTGTATATAATACGTTTTCCCAAAAGATAGAGCCTCGTTTTTGTATTTTTCAGCTAACTCCATACGCTTGATCTGATTCGCCTTGGATATGTATGGCTTTTGTCGTGGTATTCTTCCATGTAGACCATTTTTATGAATCGCTCTCCTGACTGTAGTCGCACTTACTGGTTGGCCTGATGCTTGCGTTATGTCTTCTCACAATTCAACTGCACTTGAGGCTGGATATGCCCTTACTTCTTTTACTACAGCTCTAACTTCAGTACCACTAAGCCGCTTTGGGCATCCAGATCTCGGTAAATCTTCAACGAGATGATGTTTGGCATACTTATCAATGTTTTTTTAACTGTGGTTTCTGCCCACGATTTCGCCACTTTCACGCAAGGATTTACCTTTTTCTTTTAAGTCTATTATAATTTTCCGAGTATCAGGCGATGTTTGCTTTCCCATAGTGAAACTATTTTCTTTTACGTCTTTATTTTTAATATTAATTAGAACAAATGAGTTACATACATCCTGTACCACATCTGCCGACCATCACACAATTATCCCTTTTCTATCTTTATTACTTTATGAGGTCGTCGGCGTCTCAAACAGCACACATAGATTAAGGGCCAGACTAACCATGTAATGTATTGGAAAATGGCAATAAACTTTTATAGAGGTTATATTTGGAAATTTCTAGGATAAGTAAATTTCTAGGATAAGTGAGAAATGTTTTGTTTTGAAAAAACCCAAATAAAAGATTGTAACCTACTTTAAGTATAAATAGTTTAGGATTTCATGTAACTAGTTAGTAAGTATTACTCCGTCGAAGCAGACGCTTGATTTTTAAAGAAATATATATATATATATTAACAAACATAAAATCTTCTTTACTTTCATTTATAGAAAAAAAGAAGTACATTTATGCACAATCACGGTGCATAAATATAACTGGCGCAGTCGGTATCCATTAAATTGACACTTAGTTTTGCTGGACTCAAGCCACAATTCCTTAACGAGTTCTGAGGCTGGAACTTGGCAAACATTTGATAAGTGCTCAATTCGAATCTTCAATTCAACTTGCTGGATCACGAAGTCTGAATAGGATCAAACAAATGGACCTATCAAGCATTATGCGATATATTGCTGGAATACCAGCGTTTGACGGAAAGCAAGAAGACCTACACGCATTCATCGAAGCGATCAACGTGATTTCTTCATACATTGCAAGGAGCAAACATCAAGCAGTCCTTTATCAACAGGTTTTAATGAAAATCGTAGGACGAGCACGAGGCATCTTAAACACGCACATGGTTTCAACATGGGACGAAGTCAGGCAAATTTTGCAACAACATTTCGACACTCCGGAGTCGGAAATTCAATTGATGGGGAAAATACAGTCGGCAAATTTCACCACAACAACAAAATATTACGAATACGTATGTAAGTTTTTACACAAAATTAGTAATAAGATTAAAAATAACAGTGAATTAAGTGAAGATGAAAAAGTGCTTAAAGTTAATCTATATTCAACTCTGGCAAGGGACATCTTCATTAGCAAGTGCCCAGAACCTCTACGTGGTATTCTTTATGCGCGAAATCCCGACACCCTTGAAACCGCGTATCAAATTTTGATACAAACAAATTACCAAAATTTTTCTGCAGAAACCCAGCAATCGCGAAGTTTTACCAAGCCTGGTTGCTCATATGAAGCAAAGTCCAGCAGGGTTTCCAGAAGTAATTATGTACCCAAGGCAAATTTTCAATTTCCTAGTCGTGATAATAGTGACGTTTCAATGGATTCTGTTCGGCCGAATGAACAAATTTTCCATAATTTGGATTTTCATCCCGATGCCTCGGGGCAAAACTACCCATAATCGAGCTCACAATTCGAGGAAGAAAGTTTCGTTGTCTTTTTGACACAGGGTGTTCGATTTCACTAATTGATGAAAATTTGATTCCGCAAAATCAGAAAATCCCCTCTTCAGTTGCCACAATAATTTCATCTATTAACGAAAACTCAATTAGTACTCATCACATTCAGACTTGTTTACCTGACGAATTTGGAACAGATGTATTGATAAAATGGCATCTCGTACCTTTCACTCAAAAAGCTTTTCACGCAATCATAGGAAATAACATTCTTACAAACACAGGTACAATTATAAATTTTAAAAACAATACCATCATCACCCCTAAACAAATTTTATGCTTCGGAGAAGAAACCGAGCAAGTGTATTTTTCACAATCTCTCAAAAACTTTGCAGAAATTGAAGAATCGAAAGAATATGAAGAAAAATATACACAAGAAGAATCTCATCTCATTGATCGTATCAAAAAAGAGTTTTCAGATTTAGAATATAATGAGAAAGAGCGATTAACGTTCACTCACTTTATTAAGCACGCGGTTCCCTTGACATCTGATATTCCGATATATAAAAAAAACTATAGAATTCCCCAATCAGTGAATGATTTTGTGAATCAACAAGTTAAAGAAGATCTGCAGCAGGGCATTATCCAGCCTTCTCAATCTCCTTATAACAACCCCATATGGGTAGTACCAAAAAAAGGTGGAAAACATAGGCTAGTCATCGATTTTAGAAAATTAAATCAATTAACCGTGGAAAATAAATATCCCATACCAAACATAGATGATTTGCTAGGAAAACTTGGGAATTGCCAATATTTTACCACCATCGATTTGGCAAAAGGATTCCACCAAATCGAGCTTGAGCCTAACGATAGATATAAAACAGCGTTTTCACCAGATATGGGGCACTTTGAATTCTTGAGAATGCCCTTTGGGCTCAAGAATGCACCTGGGACTTTTCAAAAGCTCATGAACAATATATTACATAAATATATTAATAGGGAATGCGTTGTTTATATGGACGACATTTTAGTTTTTAGTACATCGCTACAAGAACACGAAGTCGCCCTTAGAAAAATCCTAACGGAGCTTAGAAATGCAAATTTGAAAATTCAACTTTCAAAAACACATTTTCTTTCCAAGCATACAACCTTCTTAGGTCACATTATAACCGCGGAAGGAATTAAAGCTAACCCAGATAAAATAAAAGCAATTCAAAATTTTCCGATTCCTACTACAACTAAACAGATTAAGAGTTTTCTTGGTCTAACAGGGTTCTATCGAAAATTTATCAAAGACTACGCAAAAATTGCAAAGCCCTTGACTACAAGGTTACAGAAAGACTCCAAAATTGTCGTTTCTGATCCTGATTATGTTCAGTCTTTCACCCAATTGAAAACATATTTAATTAATGATCCAATTTTGGCTCACCCGGATTTTTCGAAGCAATTTACTCTCACCACGGACGCTTCAAATTTCGCCATAGGAGCTGTACTATCCCAAAATTCAAAGGCAATAGCATTTGCATCACGTACACTCAATAAATCCGAACTAAATTATTCTACAATTGAGAAAGAGCTCCTGGCCATAATATGGTCAACAAAATATTTCAGGCCTTACTTATATGGTCGCCGTTTTACTCTTCTAACAGATCATAAGCCCTTGCTATACTTAGATAACATAAAGGAGGATAATGCAAAATTGCAAAGATGGCGCATTAAACTTAGCGAGTTTGACTTTCGAATTTCTCACATAGAAGGTAAAGAAAATAAGGTAGCCGATGCCCTCTCTAGAATTCAGCTAGCTAATGCTATTGATAATGAGTCCCTAGCTGCAACACAGCATACGGCTCAGGAGGACGCTCACAATTATATTTATATTTCTGAGAAGCCAATTAACTTCTACAACACTCAGTTATTTTTAAAACTAGGAAAAACCAACCAAGTTAAATTAGTAAAATATCAGGGTAAACGAATACTTCATTTGACATTTCAAGAGCTCACTCCACAAACAATAAGATACATAATAAACAATCACGTCGCGAAATCTGGAGTAACCGCAATCAATTTTCCAAATAAAGAAGCTTTACTTGCAATGCAGGAAGAATATTCAAAACTGCGTTCATGCAACAACAAATTCACTATTGTCGAAGCAAAACAGAACCTTTATAACTGTAACGAAGCAGAAATAAAGGAATTAATTGCAAACCAACATGTTAGTTCAAATCACCAAGGAATTGAAAAAACGTATCTAGAATTGAAAGACAAATATTATTTCCCCAATCTCAAAGCTCATATAGTTAATTATATTAACTCTTGTAAAATCTGCAAACAATCTAAATATGAGAGAAACCCTGCAAAACTTCCTTTTAAGTATCCACCATATCCGGAGCACATAAGACATACTTACCATATAGATATTTGGTTCAGAGATAAAAACTCACCATACCTCTCTATAATTGATAAGTTATCTAAGTTTTTAGCCATTGAGCCAATAAAAAATCGACAATGGGATACCATTAATCAGGCACTACAAACTGTTTTCAACAAAATCGGTAAACCAAGTAAAATTATAATGGATAACGAGAGCGCCTTAAACACTCAAAAAACCAAAGATTGGTTAAGTAATAATGATATTTCTTACCATTTTGCATCTCCTCAACACAAAACTGGAAATTCTGACATAGAAGTTGCTCACAGAAGTCTGAATGAAAATCTTCGAACCTATCTTCTACGGCAGCAACAAGAAAATAAAAATTTAATTGAATTAAATCCTGTCCAAGAATGCGTAAAGTATTACAATAACACAATTCACTCTGCTCATAAGGAAAAACCTTCTGCCATATTTTTTCAAAAATCTGATGTTCCAAATTCAATCATCCTTGAACGCATAAAACACAACCAACGCAGAAATAACACGTATCATAACAATAAAAGAAAAAATGTACCATTAGATGCGGAATTTATAAAAAATCCTAATCCCACTAAACTTCAACCTCGGTATGTACGCCCAAATAAAAATGCTAAAATACACCCTCAGAGGCACCGTAAATCAAAAATGTTTATTTCATTACCTCAACCCATTATAGACTAATAAACCAAACTAGAAGAAAAATCCCGGCTATTAGCATAATGTGTCACAATTATAACACTTTTTTTAAATACAAGAAAGTTGAATTTCTTTTTCCGCTTAGTAAACCATTTCTATTCTTTGAATTTTATAACGGTAATTAATGACTCAAACATAGTAGTTCTTAAATCTGAGGACAGATTTCTCACTTAAGATGGGAGGAGTTACATACATCCTGTACCACATCTGCCGACCATCACACAATTATCCCTTTTCTATCATTATTACTTTATGAGGTCGTCAGCGTCTCAAACAGCACACATAGATTAAGGGCCAGACTAACCATGTAATGTATTGGAAAATGGCAATAAACTTTTATAGAGGTTAACATTTACGAATTTGGAAATTTCTAGGATAAGTAAATTTCTAGGATAAGTGAGAAATGTTTTGTTTTGAAAAAACCCAAATAAAAGATTGTAACCTACTTTAAGTATAAATAGTTTAGGATTTCATGTAACTAGTTAGTAAGTATTACTCCGTCGAAGCAGACGCTTGATTTTTAAAGAAATATATATATATATATTAACAAACATAAAATCTTCTTTACTTTCATTTATAGAAAAAAAGAAGTACATTTATGCACAATCACGGTGCATAAATATAACTAATGCACTTAAAACGACATTTGGTGATGTAAAGCACGCAAACAGCACAAATTTGTCACCAAAAGTTAAGGTTCATCACCGAAATATAAGAGAAGCGAAGTAAGTGTTACCACTGTTTACTTTTTTTGACGCGTAAAATCTGATGCATTTCCGCTTGGTGAGATTTGTGCAATGGAGCCACTTGTTTTGATTTCATGTTTAATAGTTATCAATGTCTAAATGGCTTAGTAGTAAACTCATTAATATTACTTTTTATCGCAAGTCAATAATAGCTTTGTAATGTAACAATTTAAAGATGAAAAGTTGGTGTTTACTTTCTTTTGACGCTCACAGTAGGTATTTGTGGAGCTGCTTGGTGGTCTCTATTATAGCCAATAGCTCCTTCCTGGTCACGCAGTAGTTTCTCTCACTTTTTGAGATAACTCGACTGTAATACGAGAGGACTCTTTCTTCGCCATTGATCTGCTGGGAGAGTACAGCTCCAATACCGCTGTTGCTCGCATCGATGGCAACTACAAACATTTTTCCGGTTTTCGGATATGCCAGGACGGGTGATTCACACAGCTTCTCCTTCAGGGTCTCAAAGGCTGTCTGGCATTGTTCATTCTAGACATACGGACGATTTTCCTCGGTTAGCTGATGGAGACACCTAGCTATTTTGGCAAAGTCTTTGACGAACCTTCGATAGTAGGTTGCCAGACCCAGAAAACTTCGTAGTTGGCGCTTGTTGTTTGGTGTTGGCCAGCTTTTCACGGCATCAATTTTCTCAGGGTCTGTTTTGACCCCTTCTGCTGATACAACGTGTCCCATGTATTTTACTTCACCAGTCGCAATCGGGAGAACACCTCTTCTAAGTTTCGCACATGCTCTCCGAACGTTCTTCCGATAACAATGATGCCATCTAGATACACCAAGCAAGTCTTCCAGGTCAGGCCTCGAAGCACGTATTCCATCAGGCGTTCGAAAGTGGCTGGAGCATTGCAAAGCCCAAATGTCATCACCACGAATTGCCACAATCCGGTCCAAACTGAAAATGCGGTTTTCTCTCGGTCCTTCTTATCGATTTCTACCTGCCAGTAGCCACTCTTGAGATCGAGTGTATAAAACCATTTTGGGTCAGCTAAAGTGTCCATGATGTCATCGATGCGTGGGAGCGGGTAACTATCTTTCTTAGTGACGTCGTTAAGCTGCCTATAGTCGACACAAAAACGAGTGCTACCATCCTTTTTCTTTACTAGAACTACTGGCGCGGCCCATGGACTGACAGAAGGTTCGATAACGCCTTGTTTTTCCATGTCCAAGATCAGTGCACTCACTTCTCCTTGTTTGGCTATAGGAAGATGTCTCGGTGCTTGCCGGATTGGCTTGGCTCCCTGTGTATCTATGACGTGAGTTACCATACTCGTTCAGCCTTGATCATCCGGGCTTGTTGAGAAGATGTCACTGTACTTGGTGAGCAAATCAGAGGTTCGATTGAATAGCTGCACTGGCAATTTGACATGCTTCAATATTGCAGACGTGGATTCCCGGGCTTTGTCTGTGTCTTGCCTCTTTTTCCAATGATGGTCGTGAGTAGCTTCCAAAGAGGTGATGATGGAAACAGGCTGGCAGCTTCCGATGACTTCTCCCGCTTTTATGCTCGTGGTTGAGTCCGCGGTGTTAAGGACTCTAACCGGCACGTATCCGTTCCTTATAGATCTTACAAGGCTTCGTCCTACAATCAAACTGCGCAATGCGGACGTCTTCGTTGGCTCTATCAGATAAGATCGGTGGTCTCCAGAATCACCATCAAGCTTAGCCCATACAATGCTTTCGGAAGAATTCGGTACATCAGTGTCGGTACATACTACTGCATTCATCTTGGGAATTGGGACGCTGGGATCCTCCAGCAATACTTCGACATTCTGCCATTTCAATACCCCTTTTGCTCAAATCCAACGTGATTCCATGTGGTCCCAGAAAATCCATTCCGAGAATGCAGTCATCAATAATGTTTGCGACCGGAAAATTATGTCGGAACGCAAGGTCTCCCAACTGTATCTGGAGATTAATCTCTCCATGGACAGGTGCAGTTTCTCCCGTAGCTGTCCGTAGTGAGATAATTCTGCCCTTGTGAAGTAGTTGTTGCCTCACATGGTCTGGTCGGATAATCGATCGGGTTGCACCAGTGTCGATTGTTATGGTGCAATGTTCTCCTGAAGGCATAAGTCTGCTTCTCCACGATGTAGTCTTGACACGGTGATGGTGGTGCTGGGGACGTCGATCCTCCTAGCCAACCTCTGCTCCACGGAGTTGGCTCTTACATGTTTCCCGACCCCTCAGTTTGAAGGGCTTCCATTCTGGGCTCCTGACTCGGTCTAGATCTCCTCCTAGCTGCACACCCTGGACAATAGGTCGGTTTTCTTCGCTTCTTGCAGTCTCATTGCAGGTGCCCCTTCTCCCCGCAATTCCAGCATCTAGGCGCGCCATTTACATGCGGGTCTCGCTCAATTTCCACGCGCTCACACCTGCACTCGTCTGTCACTACCTCGCGAACCTGGGCAGTGGTACGGCTCACATTTTTTGCTGCCTCAAAGTTCAGACTAGAAGCCAATGCGTCCTTAATCGTTTGCTTTTGAGCTAACCGCACGGTTTGTTGCATTTCCTGGTCTTTTAATGCGCTGATGAATGCTTCTGTTGCTGCGTCATCTCGATGTTCCGGGTGGTGGGCTGGATAAGCCAAAAGTGCTAGTCGCTCAATGTCTTGGGCTAGCTGTTGTAAGGTTTTGCCAGACTTCTGCATCCCATTCCGTGCTGTGACCGATAAATCTGCTTCAGATGATCGTCTCCATAACGCATGTCGAGCGCATTCATAATAGCATTCGGGTTTGAGTGCAACTCAACGGGGATCGTCTGCAAAAGCTCGGCAGCTGGGCCTCTTAGAGCAAGAATTAATGCAGTTGCTCGTTCCTGCTCATTCCAGTGATTTGCCCTAGCGGCGGCTTCAAACTGGGTTTTGTGAATGCTCCAGACCGTTTTCCCGTCGAATATTGGTGCTTGCACATTTCTGGATGTGCTTTGTGCTGTGGTTGTAAGCGGGGCTGGTGAGGTAGTTACTACTGCCTTTGCTGCTTCTAATTCCTTTTTCATGTTTTCCATCTCATGGTTGATTCTCTCCTCGACCTGGGTGATCTTTTCCTCGACCTGGTAAACCTTTTCCTTGACCTGGTCAACCTTTTTCTCGACGCCTTTAATTTGTTTGTTCAGACTACCGAGCTCCGCTTTTATTTCGGTTGACTGTTTCTCTAGCTTTTGTGTGATGTCTCCCTTGATTTCGATCGCTTGTTCATTTAGCTTCGTTGATTGTTCCTCCAGCTTCTGTGTAATTTCGAATGTTTGTTGGTCGAGCTTCTTGTCTAGCTTTGCAGTTAAATTGAATGACAGCTGCCGCTGCTCCTGCTGCATCAGCATTAACATTTGTATCAGCGCATTTTCTGGCTCCTTTGATTATGGTGTTTCTACTTCTCCACCTTTTTCCGCATCTGAGGGCTCACACGAATCCAGATTCACGCCTTCCGACTCGATCGCGTACCTTGTGTGGCAAGATTTCGCTGTTCCAACTCCTCCTTGAGCTCCGCTATCGTCAATTCATTAAATTTAAGATGCAAGTTTTCTGGCATTTTTATGTTTTCGGCTATTTTTCCACCAGTTTCCACGTTAAATTTCACTATTGTGCACTTTAAAAGTGTTCAAAAGTTTTTCACTTTCAAAATTTTCTTTCGCACTTCTTGACACCACTGTCGCGTGTTATGGTTCGCGGCCAATAATTTTAATGTTCCGGGAGAGTGAAACGCAATGTCTTTTAAATTAAGTTAAAAGAGTTTATTTACTTATAAATGCACCATCATTAATTTAACACTTTCACTAATTTTAATTTTCACTTTGTTTATAAATTTTTCACTTTAGCTGTCTTATCTATCACGAAAATCACTTTACTATTACTCGATCAATATCGCTTTCCAATTCGCACTCCACACTATCGCAGTTTTTACTATCGCGGTTTTAATGAATCCCCCATTCATTCAGCTCGCCTTTATATAGGGTCTCCAGTCATTCAATCCATTTCTCGTTCATAAGCGAACTGCCTGGAATATTCGAGCAGCAAGTTAATGAATGGGCCGTGACGTCAGTTTCAGATGTTGATCATGCTTGGCGGGTTTTCGAGTACATTCGTTTGTTGATGTTCTTAATGGTTATGAAAACAATTGCGATAGTAGCTCGCAGAATTGTTCGTACATGTAACAATATATATATATATATATATATATATATATATATATATATATATATATATATATATATATATATATATATATATATATATATATATATATATATATATATATATATATATATATATATATATATATATATATATATATATATATAAATATATATATATATATATAAATATATATATATATATATATATATATATATATATATATATATATATATATATTTATGATATATATATATATATATATATATATATATATATATATATATATATATATTTATGATATATATATATATATATATATATATATATATATATATATATATATATATATATTTAAAAGTATCTATATATAGATATATATACACACACATATATATATATATATATATAGATATATATATATATATATATATATATATATATATATATATATATATATATATATACATACATATATATATATATATATATATATATATATATATATATATATATATATATATATATATATACATACACATATATATATATATAGATATGTATATATATATATATATATATATATATATACATATATCTATATATATATATACATATATACATATATATATATATATATATATATATATATATATATATATATATACATATATATATATATATATATATATATATATATATATATATATATAGATACATATATATATATATATATATATATATATACATATATCTATATATATATATATATATATATAAACATGTATATATATATATAAATATATGTATACAGTGAGCGTCATAAGAAAGTAAACACCTTAGATATTTGTATTAAGAATTTTATTAAAACAAGATAATTAACACAAAATCAAAAATGTGTATAAGGAATCAAAGACTTATTCAATAAGAGCTGAACACAACATAAACATTAAACAAAAGTGATGCACAAAACAGATTAATTAACTTTAACCAAAAAAAGGCCAAATTTCACGCGTCAAAATAAAGTAAACAGCAAACAAAACATAACAGAACTTTAATAGAAAAACAAAAGTTTTTTTTATTTTTCAATATTTCGTTTGTTTTCCTTTGGACTTAAGAACCTCATTTAGTCTTCTAGGCATCGATGCGACAAGTTTTTTTGTAACATCTGGAGAGATTTGGCTCCATTCTTCCCTTATAACCTTCTTTAAGTCGGCTTTGCTTGAAATGACAATTTGTCTCACTTTTCTGTCAAGGTGTTACCACAGATGCTCGATCGGGCTAAGATCTGGGGACTGCCGCGGTTGATCAAGTGTCTTAGGAGTCCGGTACAGTAGCCACTCTTTCACAATTTTGGACGGATGCTTTGGATCGTTGTCCAGTTGAAAGATCCAATTTCCAGACAAGCCTAATTTTTCGACGCTAGGCGCAACATTGTCCCTCAAAATGGCTAAATAATCCATTTTGTCCATTGCGGAGTCAACGAAAACAAGATTACCAACACCAGTTGCCGCCACACACCCCATACCATAACTGAACCGACAACGTGCTTAACAGTGTTGGTAACACACTTTTCTTTGAAGGCTTCATTCTTAGTACGCCATATTTTTGGGGGCCTTTTCGCGCCGAAAATTTCGAATTTGCTCTCATCTGTATATAATACGTTTTCCCGAAAAGATGGAGCCTCGCTTTTGTACTTTTTAGCGAAGTCCATACGCTTGATCTGATTTTTAGCGAAGTCCATAGGCTTGATCTGATTCGCCTTGGATATGTATGGCTTTTTCCGTGGTATTCTTCTATGTAGACCATTTTTATGAATCGCTCTCCTAACTGTAGTCGCACTTACTGGTTTGCCTGATGCCTGCGTTATGTCTTTTGACAATTTAACTGCACTTGAGGCTGGATATGCCCTTACTTCTTTTACTACAGCTCTAACTTCAGTACCACTAAGCCGCTTTGGGCATCCAGATCTCGGTAAATCTTCAACGAGATGATGTTTGGCATACTTATCAATATTTTTTTACTGTGGTTTCTGCCCACGATTTCGCTAATTTCGCGCAAGGATTTACCTTTTTCTTTTAAGGCTATTATAATATTCCGAGTATCAGGTGATGTTTGCTTTCCCATAGTGAAACTATTTTCTTTTACGCCTTTATTTTTAATATTAATTAGAACAAATGCACTTAAAACGACTTTTGGTGAAGTAAAGCACGCGAACAGCACAAATCTGTCACCTAAAGTTAAGGTTCTTCCTTGAAATATAAGAGAAGCGAAGTAAGCGTTACCAGTGTTTACTTTTTTTGACGCGTAAAATCTAATGCATTTCCACTTTAGTGAGATTTGTGCAATGTTGCCACTTGTTTTGATTTCATGTTTAATAGTAATCAATCTCTAAATGGTTTAGTAGTAAACTCATTAATATTACTCTTTATCGCAAGTCAATAAATTGTTACAAAGCTAATATTGACTTGCGATAAAAAGTAATATTAATGAGTTTACTACTAAACCATTTAGAGATTGATTACTATTAAACATGAAATCAAAACAAGTGGCAACATTGCACAAATCTCACCAAAGTGGAAATGCATCAGATTTTACGCGTCAAAAAAAGTAAACAGTGGTAACACTTACTTCGCTTCTCTTATATTTCGAGGAAGAACCTTAACTTTTGGTGACAAATTTGTGCTGTTCGCGTGCTTTACTTCACCAAAAGTCGTTTTAAGTGCATTTGTTCTAATTAATATTAAAAAAAAACACGTAAAAGAAAATAGTTTCACTATGGGAAAGCAAACATCACCTGATACTCGGAAAATTATAATAGACTTAAAAGAAAAAGGTAAATCCTTGCGCGATATTAGCGAAATCGTGGGCAGAAACCACTGCACAGTAAAAAAAATTAAACTGGTTAACAAATTTGAAGGTTTTGTTGATCCATGAAATGAGTTGTGCTAATTGCGAAAGAATACCTCTAAACATACATTTTGATGTGTTTTAAGGTCGAGTTAGCTCGCGTTTTTTGTGGAATCAATGAAAAATCTTTTGATTTAAGATAACATTATATTCATAGATCACATATTATAAAATTTAAAAATGTGTTAATATATTGCTTTTCCGGTTATAAATAATATCTACAGCCTCTCTCTTCAACGTCCAGTAGTAGTCTGCTAACATAGTAGGACTCCATTTGCCCTGGTATCGCTGTTCCATGCCTGAAATATCCTGGTGAAAACGTTCACCATGTTCGTCGCTAACATCTCCCATATTTTCAGGACAAAAATCCAAATGTGAGTCGAGAATATGTATTTTGAGGGACATTTTGCAACCGAGAGCGTACAATGCTTGGATCATATTCTTAACCAGGTTTTCATAGTCTTCAGATTTTTTTTTACCCAAGAAATTTTGAAAAACTTTTATCAGGGATGTCCAGGGTTGTTTTTCCTTGCTATTCAATGTACTTTCAAAAGTCTTGTCATTCATTAATTCTTTTATTTGAGGTCCTATGAAAATTCCGTCTTTTAACTTGGCATCTGTCATTTTTGTAAGCTTTTTTTTAAATATTGAAAAGCTTGACCTTCGCGATTCAGTGCTTTTACGAAGTTTTTCATCAATCCTAATTTTATATGCAGAGGTGGTATAATATTTTCTTTTTGCACTAAAGGTGGATAAAAAACATTTTCAGTTCCTGGTGTAAAAGCTTTTCGTAACGGCCACACTTTTTTTATGTAATGGTTTTCCCTGTCGCGAGTGTCCCAAAGACACAAGAAACAGCAATACTTTGTGTAACCCTGTTGCATGCCTAAAATGATTGCAATCACTTTAAAGTCTGCACATATTTTCCAAGAATATCTTTCATATTTTATAATTTGTAATAGATGTTTAATATTTTCATAGGTTTCTTTTAAAGATACAGCATAACCGACAGGAATAGAAGGATATGTGTTACCGTTGTGCAATAATACAGCTTTTAAACTGGTTTTAGACGAGTCTATGAATAATCTCCGAGCATTTGGTTCATGCTCCATTCCGAAAGCTTTGAACAGCGCATCAATATCGTTGCAGTAAACAA
>OZ017741.1:111541061-111566061 GCA_963969285.1 Odontomyia ornata | reverse complement strand
CATTAAACGTCAATAAAAGAATGGCGTCTAGCTCAACCAAAGGAAATCGGGATAAAAGAAGGAAGGAAGAGGCACTTGATGGGCGTGGCGCACTAGATCAGGGGTTCCAGACAGTGCTTACAAAAGGAGCGAAGAAAGCCGCAAAGAAACTCCTTCAAAAAAAAGCCAGAAAGTAAAGTTCGTACGGACGCCCAATTACAAAAAGGACCTAATGCAAAGCAGGAGAGGCAGACGCCCCGACAAAGACCCCGGCAGCAGGCACTGCTTCTAAAGCCCCAAGATGGCCGATCCTACGCGGAGGTACTGCGGGACATCAGGGGAAACGTAAGGCCCAAAGATACCAATACTACCATTAAAGTAGTACCACCAATGCGGTCGGGCCACATACTGGTCGAATTCGGAGCAGAGGCCGGCAATAAAGATGCATTATGTGACGCAGTAAAGAAAGTCCTCGGCAAAAACGCAACTATAACCCCGCTCGAGCCGATGGCAACGATCGAAATACGAGACATAGACTGCGTTACGGATCTGGCCGAGGTAGAAGAGGCCATCAAAAGGGAGTTCCCTAGCGTGGGAAGGATCAAAGCGAGACTGACACCAGAAAACAACAGGGGACAACGCATGGCCATAGTTGACTTGACCAAAAAGGACGCCGAACAATTCCTGAACAAGGGCAAAGTACGAATTGGGTGGGTTGTCTGTAGGATACGGCGAAGAGCAACACCTCTCCAATGTTTCAAATGCCTTGGTTATGGTCACACCACACAAGTATGCAAAGAACCCGATAGGAGTTCCCTGTGTTACAAATGCGGTGAAATGGGACATAAAAGAAAAGAGTGTACGAAGGAGGCACACTGCATTCTTTGCAAGGATGCTGATCCAAAACTTGATTTGGGACACGTCTTGGGATCAGAAAACTGCCGGGTGTTCCAGGAAGCCCTAGCCAAGGCAAAATCCGATGACCCGCATCCTGCAGCTAAACCTACACCGCAGTTCAACCGCCCAAAATCTGCTTGAGCAGTTTGCGAGGGACATGAAAGCCGACTTCTTGCTGCTGAGTGAGCAACACCATAATAAAAGTCCTGCATTATGGTACTCTGATGAAACTGGTACTGCCGCTATCTGGGTTCGGAACAGTGATTTTCAAGCGGAGAGTTGTGGACGGGGGGATGGTTTCGTGTGGGTTCGGTGCTCATGGATCACCTTCTTTAGTGTGAACGTAACGCCTAACGAGTCGATATCATCTTTCCAAGCCAAGCTTAATGCTTTGGAGGGCGCTGTCTCGAACGCAGAGGGCAAAGTGCTCGTTGGGGGCGACTTCAACGCTAAAGCAATCGAATGGGGCATGCCTCAGATGGATCCGCGGGGAAAAGAATCCTGGAAATGGCGGCCAGGACGGCCCTCGTCGTACTAAACTCCGGAAATACGCCGACTTTCCGCCGTATTGGCTGTGAGGGAACCATACCGGACGTGACGTTCGCCTCGGAGTCCTTAGTACGAAGGATACACAACTGGAAAGTATTAGAGGACTACTCAGCCAGTGATCATCAGTGCATTCTGCTTGAGATAAGTGATGCTGTCTCCCGACGTCCGTGCTCTCGGCCTTCCACAACTGGATGGAACATCGGAAGGATGGACGTCGAGAGGTTCGTCAAGGCTCTCACAGCAGGTGAGCCGCTGCAGAAAGCTTCGGAGGGGACGGAAGAACTGGCAGCTCAAGACGTGGTGAACTCTACTATGAGCATAATCACGACTGCTTGCTGCGCTTCTATGCCCCGTCGAAGACCCCGGCACGGCAAGCCCCCAGTGTACTGGTGGTCAACTAAAATCGCTGAAAAGCGGAGGGAGTGTCACAAGCTTCGGCGTGAGGCTCAACGGGCGCGGAGCCGTGACGAGGCATGCAACCAGGTGGCAGCATATAAGTCGGCCAGGAAATGGCTTCGCAAACTGATCAACAGTAGCATGGCTCGCTGCTGGCAAGACCTAGTGGACAATGTGAACAAGGATCCGTGGGGCCTTGGCTACAAGCTGGTCATGGGGAAACTTGGTGCCCTACGGAAGCCTTGGATACATGACGCGGAAAAGATGGACGCGATAGTGCGGAGACTCTTCCCCACCCATCCCGTCCGTGTTGACGCTGTCCATGGTGAAACAGCAGTAGAGTGCCCACTCTTCACACAGCTGGAACTGGAGGAGGCAGTCCTCTCCTTGAAAGCGAGGAAGGCTCCAGGTCCAGATGGTGTTCCAGCTGAGGTGTTGCGGCTCGTCTATCACCATTGTCCTGACTTGCTGCTCAGCACATTCAACGCTTGCCTACGGGACGGGGTTTTCCCGGTACGATGGAAGGTGGCGAGGCTCGTGCTGATCAACAAGGGGAAGGGAAATCCCGAATCGCCATCTGCATACCGCCCGTTATGCATGCTAGACACGGCTGGGAAAGTGCTAGAGAAACTCATCAAGGGAAGACTCACTGACGCGATTCGTGCTGCTGGGGACCTATCTCCTTGGCAGTACAGCTTTAGAGCAGGACGTTCTACCATTGATGCGATTGCGGAGGTGGTGAACGCGGTCCAAAAGGCAGAGGCATATAGTCGCACCAAGCGACGGATCGTCCTGTTGGTGACACTCGACGTCAGGAATGCCTTCAACTCCGCTAGATGGGTGGATATTCTGGACACGCTGGAAAACTCTTTTCAAGTTCCAGAATATCTAATGCGGCTTTTGAGGAACTACCTAAAGGACCGAAGCCTGCTCTACGACACGACACAGGGCCAACGAAGGATGGAAATTACATCGGGTGTTGCCCAGGGATCTCTCCTTGGTCCGGACCTGTGGAACGTGTCTTACGACAGGCTACTGAGACTTGAGATGCCAGATGAGTCGCGCTTGGTTGGCTATGCGGATGATGTTGCGGCTCTGGTCGACGGACGCACCGTTGAACAAGCGCAACTTAGGCTAGGTATGCTAATGCGCCGAGTGAGGGACTGGATGACTGCTCGCGGGCTCAGTCTAGCACTGGCGAACACCGAGGTGGTCATCTTGACAAAAAAGAGAATCCCTAGAGTAAGGATGATCAGTATTGGAGATATACAAATCGAATCGAAACCAGCGGTGAAGTACCTGGGGCTACTGATCGACTCAAAGATGAGTATCTCTGAGCAAATCAGGGCAACGGCTGAGAAGGCTGCTTCGGGACTATCGGCCCTGAGTCGACTTATGGCCAACGTAGGGGGGCCCAGTCCATCAAGAAGACGCCTCTTGATGAGTGCTGTAGGGTCAGTGCTACTGTACGGAGCAGAGGTATGGGGCGACGATCTCAGCAAGGAGGTATACCGAAAACGTTTGGCACAGGTACAGAGAAGGGGAGCACTGAGAATTGCATCTTCGTATCCAACAGTCTCCGACTCGGCGGTGAGAGTGATTGCAGGCGTGATACCTGCCGCCCTCCTTGCTAGAGAGCGCCGCGCTATTTACCTGCGCCGAAACGAGGATGCGAGGGAGATAGTTGTCCGCGAAGAGAGACAGCGCTCGCTCAACGATTGGCAGCAGTCTTGGGTGAATTGCACGAAGGGAAGGTGGACTGCGCGCCTCATCCCGGATGTGAGACCGTGGCTAAATCGAAGGCATGGTGAGACTGACTTCTATCTGACCCAGTTTTTGGGCGGGCACGGGTGTTTTCAGTCTTGCCTTCACTAGATCGGTAAGTCACGGTCTCCCGATTGTCGGTTTTGCCCAGGAGAGGAAGACAATACCTGTCACACATTTTTTGCGTGTACAAAATGGGTCAGGCTGCGAAGGGAACTCTACAGGGAGACGGGAGAGCTCACCCCGGATAATATAATTGCGGTGATGCTCGAATGGGTTGACAAATGGGGCCAGGTGGCACATTATGCTCGGGAGGTCCTAAAATATAAAAGGGACTCACAGCAGCCGGGGGCGCTGGGGCTGGGGGATCGCTCTTCTGGCATTTCCTCTTCCCCTCTCCCCTCCCGCTAGGAACGGGACTCCCCAGCTTGAAGGCGCCCCACGGCGTAACAAAACGAGACCTGGCCCGAAATAATGTGTCAAACGGTTCCAGGCTGGGTTCTCAGGTTGACAGGGGAGGTGTTCAGTGGGCAGTCTAGTCGCGCATGGGAGTCCCACGCTCTGTGCAAAAATAGCATTCACCACCCTACCACAAAAAAAAAGTGAAAAATTTATGAACAAAGTGAAAATTAAAATTAGTGAAAGTGTTAAATTAATGATGGTGCATTTATAAGTAAATAAACTCTTATAACTTAATTTAAAAGACATTGCGTTTCACTTTCCCGGAACATTAAAATTATTGGCCGCGAACCATAACACGCGAAAGTGGTGTCAAGAAGTGAGAAAGAAAATTCTGAAAGTGAAAAACTTTTGAACACTTTTAAAGTGCACAATAGTGAAATTTAACGTGGAAACTGGCGGAAAAATAGCCGAAAACATAAAAATGCCAGAAAACTTGCATCTTAAATTTAATGAATTGACGATAGCGGGGCTCAAGGGGGAGTTGGAACAGCGAAATCTTGCCACACAAGGTACAAAGGCCATACTGATTGCACGCTTGCGTGACGCGATCGAGTCGGAAGGCGTGAATCTGGATTCGTGTGAGCCCTCAGATGCGGAAAAAGGTGGAGAAGTAGAAACACCATAATCAAAGGAGCCAGAAAATGCGCTGATACAAATGTTAATGCTGATGCAGCAAGAGCAGCGACAGCTGTCATTCAATTTAACTGCGAAGCTAGACCAGAAGCTCGACCAACAAACATTCGAAATTACACAGAAGCTGGAGGAACAATCAACGAAGCTAAATGAACAAGCGATCCAAATCAAGGGAGACATCACACAAAAGCTAGAGAAACAGTCAACCGAAATAAAAGCGGAGCTCGGTAGTCTGAACAAACAAATTAAAGGCGTCGAGAAAAAGGTTGACCAGGTCAAGGAAAAGGTTTACCAGGTCGAGGAAAAGATCACCCAGGTCGAGGAGAGAATCAACCATGAGATGGAAAACATGAAAAAGGAATTGGAAGCAGCAAAGACAGTAGTAACTCCCTCACCAGCCCCGCTTACAACCACAGCACAAAGCACATCCAGAAATGTGCAAGCACCAATATTCGATGGGCAAACGGTCTGGAGCATTCACAAAACCCAGTTTGAAGCCGCCGCTAGGGCAAATCACTGGAATGAGCAGGAACGAGCAACTGCATTAATTCTTGCTCTAAGAGGCCCAGCTGCCGAGCTTTTGCAGACGATCCCCGTTGAGTTGCACTCAAACCCGAATGCTATTATGAATGCGCTCGACATGCGTTATGGAGACGATCATCTGAAGCAGATTTATCGGTCACAGTACGGAATGGGATGCAGAAGTCTGGCAAAACCTTACAGCAGCTAGCCCAAGACATTGAGCGACTAGCACTTTTGGCTTACCCAGCCTACGACCCAGAACATCGAGATGACGCAGCAACAGAAGCATTCATCAGCGCATTAAAAGACCAGGAATTGCAACAAGCCGTGCGGTTAGCTCAAAAGCAAACGATTAAGGATACATTGGCTTCTAGTCTAAACTTTGAGGCAGCAAAAAATGTGAGCCGTGCTACTGCCCAGGTTCGCGAGGTAGTGACAGACGAGTCCAGGTGTAAGCGCGTGGAAATTGAGTGAGACCCGCATGTAAATGGCGCGCCTAGATGCTGGAATTGCGGGGAGAAGGGGCACCTGCAATGAGACTGCAAGAAGCGAAGAAAACCGACCTATTGTCCAGGGTGTGCAGCTAGGAGGAGATCTAGACCGAGTCAGGAGCCCAGAATGGAAGCCCTTCAAACTGAGGGGTCGGGAAACATGTAAGAGCCAACTCCGTGGAGCAGAGGTTGGCTAGGAGGATCGACGTCCCCAGCACCACCATCACTGTGTCAAGACTACATCGTGGAGAAGCAGACTTATGCCTTCCGGGTCAAGTTGACGGGGAACATTGCACCATAACAATCGACACTGGTGCAACCCGATCGATTATCCGATCAGACCATGTGAGGCAACAACTACTTCACAAGGGCAGATTTTTCTCACTACGGACAGCTACGGGAGAAACTGCACCTGTCCATGGAGAGATTTATCTCCAGATACAGTTGGGAGACCTTGCGTTCCGACATAATTTTCTGGTCGCAAACATTATTGATGACTGCATTCTCGGAATGGATTTTCTGCGACCACATGGAATCACGTTGGATTTGGGCAAACGGGTATTGAAATGGCAGAATGTCGAAGTATTGCTGGAAGATCCCAGCGTCCCAATTCCCAAGATGAATGCAGTGGTATATACCGACACTGATGTACCGAATTCTTCCGAAAGCATTGTATGGGCTAAGCTTGATGGTGATTCTGGAGACCACCGATCTTATCTGATAGAGCCAACGAAGACGTCCGCATTGCGCAGTTTGATTGTAGGACGAAGCCTTGTAAGATCTATAAGGAACGGATACGTGCCGGTTAGAGTCCTTAACACCGCGGACTCAGCCACGAGCATCAAAGCGGGAGAAATCATCGGAAGCTGCCAGCCTGTTTCCACCATCACCTCTTTGGAAGCTACTCACGACCATCATTGGAAAAAGAGGCAAGACACAGACAAAGCCCGGGAATCCACGTCTGCAATATTGAAGCATGTCAAATTGCCAGTGCAGCTATTCAAGCGAGCCTCTGATCTGGTCACCAAGTACAGTAACATCTTCTCAACAAGCCCGGATGATCAAGGCTGAACGAGTATGGTAACTCACGTCATAGATACACAGGGAGCCAAGCCAATCCGGCAAGCACCGAGACATCTTCCTATAGCCAAACAAGGAGAAGTGAGTGCACTGATCTTGGACATGGAAAAACAAGGCGTTATCGAAACTTCTGTCAGTCCATGGGCCGCGCCAGTAGTTCTAGTAAAGAAAAAGGATGGTAGCACTCGTTTTTGTGTCGACTATAGGCAGCTTAACGACGTCACTAAGAAAGATAGTTACCCGCTCCCCGCATCGATGACATCATGGACACTTTAGCTGACCCAAAATGGTTTTATACACTCAATCTCAAGAGTGGCTACTGGCAGGTAGAAATCGACAAGAAGGACCGAGAGAAAACCGCATTTTCAGTTTGGACCGGATTGTGGCAATTCGTGGTGATGACATTTGGGCTTTGCAATGCTCCAGCCACTTTCGAACGCCTGATGGAATACGTGCTTCGAGGCCTGACCTGGAAGACTTGCTTGGTGTATCTAGATGACATCATTGTTATTGGAAGAACGTTCGGAGAGCATGTGCGAAACTTAGAAGAGGTGTTCTCCCGATTGCGACTGGCGAATTTGAAACTTAGTCCCGACAAGTGTACCCTTTTTGCAGCTGAAGTAAAATATATGGGACACGTTGTATCAGCAGAAGGGGTCAAAACAGACCCTGAGAAAATTGATGCCGTGAAAAGCTGGCCAACACCAAACAATAAGCGCCAACTACGAAGTTTTCTGGGTCTGGCAACCTACTATCGAAGGTTCGTCAAAGACTTTGCCAAAATAGCTAAGTGTCTCCATCAGCTAACCGAGAAAAATCGTCCGTATGTCTGGAATGAACAATGCCAGAAAGCCTTTGAGACCCTGAAAGAGAAGCTGAGTGAATCACCCGTCCTGGCATATCCGAAACCCGGAAAAATGTTTGTAGTTGACACCGATGCGAGCAACGGCGGTGTTGGAGCTATACTCTCCCAGCAGATCAATGGCGAAGAAAGAGTCCTCTCGTATTACAGTCGAGTTATCTCAAACTGTGAGAGGAACTACTGCGTGACCAGGAAGGAGCTATTGGCTATAATAGAGGCCACCAAGCAGTTCCACAAATACCTACTGTGAGCGTCAAAAGAAAGTAAACACCAACTTTTCATCTTTAAATTATTACATTACAAAGCTATTATTGATTGCGATAAAAAGTAATATTAATGAGTTTACTACTAAGCCATTTAGACATTGATTACTCTTAAAAATGAAATCAAAACAAGTGGCCACATTGCACAAATCTCACCAAAACGGAAATGCATCAGATTTTACACGCCAAAAAAAGTAAACAGTGGTAACACTTACTTCGCTTCTTTTATATTTCGGGGAAGAAGCTTAACTTTTGGTGACAAATTTGTGCTGTTTGCGTGCTTTACTTCACCAAATGTCGTTTTAAGTGCATTTGTTCTAATTAATATTAAAAATAATGACGTAAAAGAAAATAGTTTCACTATGGGAAAACAAATATCGCCTGATACTCGAAAAATTATAATAGACCTAAAAGAAAAAGGTAAATCCTTGCGTGAAATTGGCGAAATCGTGGGCAGAAACCACAGTAAAAAAAATATTGATAAGTATGCCAAACATCATCTCGTTGAAGATTTACCGAGATCTGGATGCCCAAAGCGGCTTAGTGGTACTGAATTTAGAGCTGTAGTAAAAGAAGTAAGGGCATATCCAGCCTCAAGTGCAGTTAAATTGTCAGAAGACATAACGCAGGCATCAGGCCAACAAGTAAGTGCGACTACAGTCAGGAGAGCGCTTTATAAAATGGTCACATGGAAGAATACCACGGAAGAAGCCATACATATCCAAGGCGAATCAGATCAAGCGTATGGAGTTAGCTGAAAAATACAAAAACGAGGCTCTATCTTTTGGGAAAACGTATTATATACAGATGAGAGCAAATTCGAATGAAACCTTCAAAGAAAAGTGTGTTACCAACACTGTTAAGCACGTTGGCGGTTCAGTTATGGTATGGGGTGTGTGGCGGCAACTGGTATTGGTAATCTTGTTTTTGTTGACTCAACAATGGACAAAATGGATTATTTAGCCATTTTGAGGGACAATGTTGCGCCTAGCGTCGAAAAATTAGGCTTGTCTGGAAATTGGATCTTTCAACAGGGCATACGTCCTAAATTCTGAAAGAGTGGCTACTGTACCAGACTCCTAAGACACTTGATCATCCGCCGCAGTCCCCAGATCTTAGCCCGATCGAGCATCTGTGGGAACACCTTGACAGAAAAGTGAGACAAAGGGTCATTTCAAGCAAAGCCGACTTAAAGAAGATTATAAAGGAAGAATGGAGCCAAATCTCTCCCGATGCTACAAAAAAAACTTGTCGCGTCGATGCTTAGAAGACTAAATGAGGTGCCTAAGTCCAAAGGAAAACAAACGAAATATTGAAAAAATAAAACAAATCGACTTTTTCTATTGAAGTTCTGTTATGTTTTGTTTGCTTACTTTATTTTGACGCGTGAAATTTGATCTGTTATTGGTTAAACTGAATTTATCTTTGTTGCGTATTACTTTTGTTTAATGTTTATGTTGTGTTCAGTTCTTATTAAATAAGTCTTTGATTCCTTATACACATTTTTGATTTTGTGTTAATTACCTTGTTTTAATAAAATTCTTAATACAAGTATCTAAAGTGTTTACTTTCTTTTGACGCTCACTGTATATGGCCAGAAATTTGTTCTGCATCGCTGAGATGGCTACTTAACTTCAAAAACCCCGAGGGACAAGTTGCGAGATGGATCGAAAGATTGCAGCCCTACGACTACGAAACTGTTCATCGGAAGGGCGGAGTTCATGGAAATGCTGACGCCCTATCTCGTCGTCCATGTCCAGCTAACTACAAGCATTGTCGACGGATTGAAGGAAAGAAGCCACCCGTTGATCTTGATAAGAGGAGATTCGACAGGCCCAGTTAACCGATGAAGACATCGGACCATTGCTCGTATGGAAGGGACAACTTGGCGACCTGAGTGGAAGGACATTTCGATGCATGGCACAACCCTGAAAAGTTATTGGGCACAATGGAACTCCCTTCAGGTGGAGGATGGCGTACTCAAGCGGAAATGGGAAACGGCGGATGGCAGCTCCTATAGGATGCAAACTATACTTCCCAAAAGCCGAATCCACGATGTGGTTAAGGAAATGCATGAAGGATCCTCGGGAGGCCACCTTGGTGTTAACAAGACCTTAGCGAAATTGCGGGAAAGGTTTTACTGGCTCCACGGTCGAGAAGACGTAGAGGACTGGTGCCATCGATGCACGATTTGCGCTTCCGTCAAAGGTCCAAAGCGACGACTGAGAGGACAAATGCAAACCTATAACGTGGGCGTGCCATTTGAAAGGATTGCTGTTGACATCACTGGACCTTTTCCTGAATCCGAATGGGGAAATCGATACACGCTGGTTGTGGCCGATTATTATAGCAACTGCCCCGAGGTCTACCCCATTCCCAACCAGGAAGCAACTACTGTAGCCGAACAGCTAGTATTAAATTGGGTCAGTAGGTACGGCGTACCTTGCGAACTACATTCGGACCAAGGCCGAAACTTTTATCACTAGTTTTTGGCGAAATGTGCGAGCCAGTGGGAATACGGAAAACGAGGACAACACCGCTGCATCCCCAATCCGATGGAATGGTCGAACGTTTTAACGGCACGCTCAATAAACACCTGGCCAAAATGGTTGACGAGAACCAAAGGGACTGGGACCGACATATCCCACTATTTTTGATGGCGTACAGAGCTGCCGAACATGCATCGACGGGCCAAGCCCCAGCCAAAGTCATTTTTGGAAAGACTATTCGTCTGCCAGCTGATATAAAGTTCGGAACACCCCCTGAGAAACCCCAAACGATCTCGGAGTACGCAAGTGAGCTAAGACAACGGTTGAACCAGATACATCGGACAGTGCGAAAACACCTCGAATCGGCTACTGACCGCAAGAAGACCAGGTATGATCTAAAGGCTAATTCTACTGGCTTCCAGCAAGATGCTATAATGAATGCGCTCGACATGCGTTATGGAGACGATCATCTGAAGCAGATTTATCGGTCTCAGCTACGGCATCGGATGCAGAAGTCTGGCGAAACTTTACAGCAGCTAGCCCAAGACATTGAGCGACTAGCACTTTTGGCTTACCCAGCCTACGACCCAGAACATCGAGATGACGCAGCAACAGAAGCATTCATCAGCGCATTAAAAGACCAGGAATTGCAACAAACCGTGCGGTTAGCTCAAAAGCAAACGAATAAACGCATTGGCTTCTAGTCTGAACTTTGAGGCAGCAAAAAATGTGAGCCGTACCACTGCCCAGGTTCGCGAGGTAGTGACAGACGAGTGCAGGTGTGAGCGCGTGGGAATTGAGCGAGACCCGCATGTAAATGGTGCGCCTAGATGCTGGAATTGCAGAGAGAAGGGGCACCTGCAAAGAGACTGCAAGAAGCGAAGAAAACCGAGATATTGTCCAGGGTGTACAGCTAGGAGGAGATCTAGACCGAGTCAGGAGCCCAGAATGGAAGCCCTTCAAACTGATGGGTCGGGAAACATGTAAGAGCCAACTCCGTGGAGCAGAGGTTGGCTAGGAGGATCGACGTCCCCAGCACCACCATCACTGTGTCAAGACTACATCGTGGAGAAGCAGACTTATGCCTTCCGGGTCAAGTTGACGGGGAACATTGCACCATAACAATCGACACTGGTGCAACCCGATCGATTATCCGATCAGACCATGGGAGGCAACAACTACTTCACAAGGGCAGATTTTTCTCACTACGGACAGCTACGGGAGAAACTGCACCTGTCCATGGAGAGATTAATCTCCAGATACAGTTGGGAGACCTTGCGTTCCGACATAATTTTCTGGTCGCAAACATTATTGATGACTGCATTCTCGGAATGGATTTTCTGCGACCACATGGAATCACGTTGGATTTGGGCAAACGGGTATTGAAATGGCAGAATGTCGAAGTATTGCTGGAGGATCCCAGCGTCCCAATTCCCAAGATGAATGCAGTGGTATATACCGACACTGATGTACCGAATTCTTCGGAAAGCATTGTATGGGCTAAGCTTGATGGTGATTCTGGAGACCACCGATCTTATCTGATAGAGCCAACGAAGACGTCCGCATTGCGCAGTTTGATTGTAGGACGAAGCCTTGTAAGATCTATAAGGAACGTAGGACGAAGCCTTGTAAGATCTATAAGGAACGGATACGTGCCGGTTAGAGTCCTTAACACCGCGGACTCAACCACGAGCATCAAAGCGGGAGAAGTCATCGGAAGCTGCCAGCCTGTTTCCACCATCACCTCTTTGGAAGCTACTCACGACCATCATTGGAAAAGGAGGCAAGACACAGACAAAGTCCGGGAATCCACGTCTGCAATATTGAAGCAGGTCAAATTGCCAGTGCAGCTATTCAAGCGAGCCTCTGATCTGGTCACCAAGTACAGTGACATCTTCTCAACAAGCCCAGATGATCAAGGCTGAACGAGTATGGTAACTCACGTCATAGATACACAGGGAGCCAAGCCAATCCGGCAAGCACCGAGACGTCTTCCTATAGCCAAACAAGGAGAAGTGAGCGCACTGATCTCGGACATGGAAAAACAAGGCGTTATCGTACCTTCTGTCAGTCCATGGGCCGCGCCAGTCTTATGCCTTCAGCCACTTTCGAACGCCTGATGGAATACGTGCTTCGAGGCCTGACCTGGAAGACCTGATTGGTGTATCTAGATGACATCATTGTTATCGGAAGAACGTTCGAAGAGCATGTGCGGAACTTAGAAGAGGTGTTCTCCCGATTGCGACTGGCGAATTTGAAACTTAGTCCCGACAAGTGTACCCTTTTTGCAGCTGAAGTAAAATATATGGGACACGTTGTATCAGCAGAAGGGGTCAAAACAGACCCTGAGAAAATTGATGCCGTGAAAAGCTGGCCAACACCAAACAATAAGCGCCAACTACGAAGTTTTCTGGGTCTGGCAACCTACTATCGAAGGTTCGTCAAAGACTTTGCCAAAATAGCTAAGTGTCTCCATCAGCTAACCGAGAAAAATTGTCCGTATGTCTGGAATGAACAATGCCAGACAGCCTTTGAGACCCTGAAGGAAAAGCTGTGTGAATCACCCGTCCTGGCATATCCGAAACCCGGAAAAATGTTTGTAGTTGACACCGATGCGAGCAACGGCGGTATTGGAGCTGTACTCTCCCAGCAGATCAATGGCAAAGAAAGAGTCCTCTCGTATTACAGTCGAGTTATCTCAAACAGTGAGAGGAACTACTGCGTGACCAGGAAGGAGCTATTGGCTATAATAGAGGCCACCAAGCAGTTCCACAAATACCTACTGTGAGCGTCAAAAGAAAGTAAACACCAACTTTTCATCTTTAAATTATTACATTACAAAGCTATTATTGATTGCGATAAAAAGTAATATTAATGAGTTTACTACTAAGCCATTTAGACATTGATTACTCTTAAAAATGAAATCAAAACAAGTGGCCACATTGCACAAATCTCACCAAAACGGAAATGCATCAGATTTTACACGCCAAAAAAAGTAAACAGTGGTAACACTTACTTCGCTTCTTTTATATTTCGGGGAAGAAGCTTAACTTTTGGTGACAAATTTGTGCTGTTTGCGTGCTTTACTTCACCAAATGTCGTTTTAAGTGCATTTGTTCTAATTAATATTAAAAATAATGACGTAAAAGAAAATAGTTTCACTATGGGAAAACAAATATCGCCTGATACTCGAAAAATTATAATAGACCTAAAAGAAAAAGGTAAATCCTTGCGTGAAATTGGCGAAATCGTGGGCAGAAACCACAGTAAAAAAAATATTGATAAGTATGCCAAACATCATCTCGTTGAAGATTTACCGAGATCTGGATGCCCAAAGCGGCTTAGTGGTACTGAATTTAGAGCTGTAGTAAAAGAAGTAAGGGCATATCCAGCCTCAAGTGCAGTTAAATTGTCAGAAGACATAACGCAGGCATCAGGCCAACAAGTAAGTGCGACTACAGTCAGGAGAGCGCTTTATAAAATGGTCACATGGAAGAATACCACGGAAGAAGCCATACATATCCAAGGCGAATCAGATCAAGCGTATGGAGTTAGCTGAAAAATACAAAAACGAGGCTCTATCTTTTGGGAAAACGTATTATATACAGATGAGAGCAAATTCGAATGAAACCTTCAAAGAAAAGTGTGTTACCAACACTGTTAAGCACGTTGGCGGTTCAGTTATGGTATGGGGTGTGTGGCGGCAACTGGTATTGGTAATCTTGTTTTTGTTGACTCAACAATGGACAAAATGGATTATTTAGCCATTTTGAGGGACAATGTTGCGCCTAGCGTCGAAAAATTAGGCTTGTCTGGAAATTGGATCTTTCAACAGGGCATACGTCCTAAATTCTGAAAGAGTGGCTACTGTACCAGACTCCTAAGACACTTGATCATCCGCCGCAGTCCCCAGATCTTAGCCCGATCGAGCATCTGTGGGAACACCTTGACAGAAAAGTGAGACAAAGGGTCATTTCAAGCAAAGCCGACTTAAAGAAGATTATAAAGGAAGAATGGAGCCAAATCTCTCCCGATGCTACAAAAAAACTTGTCGCGTCGATGCTTAGAAGACTAAATGAGGTGCCTAAGTCCAAAGGAAAACAAACGAAATATTGAAAAAATAAAACAAATCGACTTTTTCTATTGAAGTTCTGTTATGTTTTGTTTGCTTACTTTATTTTGACGCGTGAAATTTGATCTGTTATTGGTTAAACTGAATTTATCTTTGTTGCGTATTACTTTTGTTTAATGTTTATGTTGTGTTCAGTTCTTATTAAATAAGTCTTTGATTCCTTATACACATTTTTGATTTTGTGTTAATTACCTTGTTTTAATAAAATTCTTAATACAAGTATCTAAAGTGTTTACTTTCTTTTGACGCTCACTGTATATGGCCAGAAATTTGTTCTGCATCGCTGAGATGGCTACTTAACTTCAAAAACCCCGAGGGACAAGTTGCGAGATGGATCGAAAGATTGCAGCCCTACGACTACGAAACTGTTCATCGGAAGGGCGGAGTTCATGGAAATGCTGACGCCCTATCTCGTCGTCCATGTCCAGCTAACTACAAGCATTGTCGACGGATTGAAGGAAAGAAGCCACCCGTTGATCTTGATAAGAGGAGATTCGACAGGCCCAGTTAACCGATGAAGACATCGGACCATTGCTCGTATGGAAGGGACAACTTGGCGACCTGAGTGGAAGGACATTTCGATGCATGGCACAACCCTGAAAAGTTATTGGGCACAATGGAACTCCCTTCAGGTGGAGGATGGCGTACTCAAGCGGAAATGGGAAACGGCGGATGGCAGCTCCTATAGGATGCAAACTATACTTCCCAAAAGCCGAATCCACGATGTGGTTAAGGAAATGCATGAAGGATCCTCGGGAGGCCACCTTGGTGTTAACAAGACCTTAGCGAAATTGCGGGAAAGGTTTTACTGGCTCCACGGTCGAGAAGACGTAGAGGACTGGTGCCATCGATGCACGATTTGCGCTTCCGTCAAAGGTCCAAAGCGACGACTGAGAGGACAAATGCAAACCTATAACGTGGGCGTGCCATTTGAAAGGATTGCTGTTGACATCACTGGACCTTTTCCTGAATCCGAATGGGGAAATCGATACACGCTGGTTGTGGCCGATTATTATAGCAACTGCCCCGAGGTCTACCCCATTCCCAACCAGGAAGCAACTACTGTAGCCGAACAGCTAGTATTAAATTGGGTCAGTAGGTACGGCGTACCTTGCGAACTACATTCGGACCAAGGCCGAAACTTTTATCACTAGTTTTTGGCGAAATGTGCGAGCCAGTGGGAATACGGAAAACGAGGACAACACCGCTGCATCCCCAATCCGATGGAATGGTCGAACGTTTTAACGGCACGCTCAATAAACACCTGGCCAAAATGGTTGACGAGAACCAAAGGGACTGGGACCGACATATCCCACTATTTTTGATGGCGTACAGAGCTGCCGAACATGCATCGACGGGCCAAGCCCCAGCCAAAGTCATTTTTGGAAAGACTATTCGTCTGCCAGCTGATATAAAGTTCGGAACACCCCCTGAGAAACCCCAAACGATCTCGGAGTACGCAAGTGAGCTAAGACAACGGTTGAACCAGATACATCGGACAGTGCGAAAACACCTCGAATCGGCTACTGACCGCAAGAAGACCAGGTATGATCTAAAGGCTAATTCTACTGGCTTCCAGCAAGATGCTATAATGAATGCGCTCGACATGCGTTATGGAGACGATCATCTGAAGCAGATTTATCGGTCTCAGCTACGGCATCGGATGCAGAAGTCTGGCGAAACTTTACAGCAGCTAGCCCAAGACATTGAGCGACTAGCACTTTTGGCTTACCCAGCCTACGACCCAGAACATCGAGATGACGCAGCAACAGAAGCATTCATCAGCGCATTAAAAGACCAGGAATTGCAACAAACCGTGCGGTTAGCTCAAAAGCAAACGAATAAACGCATTGGCTTCTAGTCTGAACTTTGAGGCAGCAAAAAATGTGAGCCGTACCACTGCCCAGGTTCGCGAGGTAGTGACAGACGAGTGCAGGTGTGAGCGCGTGGGAATTGAGCGAGACCCGCATGTAAATGGTGCGCCTAGATGCTGGAATTGCAGAGAGAAGGGGCACCTGCAAAGAGACTGCAAGAAGCGAAGAAAACCGAGATATTGTCCAGGGTGTACAGCTAGGAGGAGATCTAGACCGAGTCAGGAGCCCAGAATGGAAGCCCTTCAAACTGATGGGTCGGGAAACATGTAAGAGCCAACTCCGTGGAGCAGAGGTTGGCTAGGAGGATCGACGTCCCCAGCACCACCATCACTGTGTCAAGACTACATCGTGGAGAAGCAGACTTATGCCTTCCGGGTCAAGTTGACGGGGAACATTGCACCATAACAATCGACACTGGTGCAACCCGATCGATTATCCGATCAGACCATGGGAGGCAACAACTACTTCACAAGGGCAGATTTTTCTCACTACGGACAGCTACGGGAGAAACTGCACCTGTCCATGGAGAGATTAATCTCCAGATACAGTTGGGAGACCTTGCGTTCCGACATAATTTTCTGGTCGCAAACATTATTGATGACTGCATTCTCGGAATGGATTTTCTGCGACCACATGGAATCACGTTGGATTTGGGCAAACGGGTATTGAAATGGCAGAATGTCGAAGTATTGCTGGAGGATCCCAGCGTCCCAATTCCCAAGATGAATGCAGTGGTATATACCGACACTGATGTACCGAATTCTTCGGAAAGCATTGTATGGGCTAAGCTTGATGGTGATTCTGGAGACCACCGATCTTATCTGATAGAGCCAACGAAGACGTCCGCATTGCGCAGTTTGATTGTAGGACGAAGCCTTGTAAGATCTATAAGGAACGTAGGACGAAGCCTTGTAAGATCTATAAGGAACGGATACGTGCCGGTTAGAGTCCTTAACACCGCGGACTCAACCACGAGCATCAAAGCGGGAGAAGTCATCGGAAGCTGCCAGCCTGTTTCCACCATCACCTCTTTGGAAGCTACTCACGACCATCATTGGAAAAGGAGGCAAGACACAGACAAAGTCCGGGAATCCACGTCTGCAATATTGAAGCAGGTCAAATTGCCAGTGCAGCTATTCAAGCGAGCCTCTGATCTGGTCACCAAGTACAGTGACATCTTCTCAACAAGCCCAGATGATCAAGGCTGAACGAGTATGGTAACTCACGTCATAGATACACAGGGAGCCAAGCCAATCCGGCAAGCACCGAGACGTCTTCCTATAGCCAAACAAGGAGAAGTGAGCGCACTGATCTCGGACATGGAAAAACAAGGCGTTATCGTACCTTCTGTCAGTCCATGGGCCGCGCCAGTCTTATGCCTTCAGCCACTTTCGAACGCCTGATGGAATACGTGCTTCGAGGCCTGACCTGGAAGACCTGATTGGTGTATCTAGATGACATCATTGTTATCGGAAGAACGTTCGAAGAGCATGTGCGGAACTTAGAAGAGGTGTTCTCCCGATTGCGACTGGCGAATTTGAAACTTAGTCCCGACAAGTGTACCCTTTTTGCAGCTGAAGTAAAATATATGGGACACGTTGTATCAGCAGAAGGGGTCAAAACAGACCCTGAGAAAATTGATGCCGTGAAAAGCTGGCCAACACCAAACAATAAGCGCCAACTACGAAGTTTTCTGGGTCTGGCAACCTACTATCGAAGGTTCGTCAAAGACTTTGCCAAAATAACTAAGTGTCTCCATCAGCTAACCGAGAAAAATTGTCCGTATGTCTGGAATGAACAATGCCAGACAGCCTTTGAGACCCTGAAGGAAAAGCTGTGTGAATCACCCGTCCTGGCATATCCGAAACCCGGAAAAATGTTTGTAGTTGACACCGATGCGAGCAACGGCGGTATTGGAGCTGTACTCTCCCAGCAGATCAATGGCAAAGAAAGAGTCCTCTCGTATTACAGTCGAGTTATCTCAAACAGTGAGAGGAAGTACTGCGTGACCAGGAAGGAGCTATTGGCTATAATAGAGGCCACCAAGCAGTTCCACAAATACCTACTGTGAGCGTCAAAAGAAAGTAAACACCAACTTTTCATCTTTAAATTGTTACATTACAAAGCTATTATTGACTTGCGATAAAAAGTAATATTAATGAGTTTACTACTAAGCCAACATGAAATCAAAACAAGTGGCAACATTGCACAAATCTCACCAAAGTGGAAATGCATCAGATTTTACGCGTCAAAAAAAGTAAACAGTGGTAACACTTACTTCGCTTCTCTTATATTTCGAGGAAGAACCTTAACTTTTGGTGACAAATTTGTGTTGTTTGCGTGCTTTACTTCACCAAAAGTCGTTTTAAGTGCATTTGTTCTAATTAATATTAAAAAAAAACACGTAAAAGAAAATAGTTTCACTATGGGAAAGCAAACATCACATGATACTCGGAAAATTATAATAGACTTAAAAGAAAAAGGTAAATCCTTGCGCGAAATTAGCGAAATCGTGGGCAGAAACCACTGCACAGTAAAAAAAATTACACTGGTTAACAAATTTTAAGGTTTTGTTAATCCATGAAATGAGTTGTGCTAATTGCGAAAGAATACCTCTAAACATACATTTTGATGTGTTTTAAGGTCGAGTTAGCTCGCGTTTTTTGTGGAATCAATGAAAAATCTTTTGATTTAAGATAACATTATATTCATAGATCACATATTATAAAATTTAAAAATGTGTTAATATATTGCTTTTCCGTTTATAAATAATATCTACAGCCTCTCTCTTCAACGTCCAGCAGTAGTCTGCTAACATAGCAGGACTCCATTTGCCCTGGTATCGCTGTTCCATGCCTGAAATATCCTGGTGAAAACGTTCACCATGTTCGTCGCTAACATCTCCCATATTTTCAGGACAAAAATCCAAATGTGAGTCGAGAATATGTATTTTGAGGGACATTTTGCAACCGAGAGCGTACAATGCTTGGATCATATTCTTAACCAGGTTTTCATAGTCTTCAGATTTTTTTTTACCCAAGAAATTTTGAAAAACTTTTATCAGGGATGTCCAGGGTTGTTTTTCCTTGCTATTCAATGTACTTTCAAAAGTCTTGTCATTCATTAATTCTTTTATTTGAGGTCCTATGAAAATTCCGTCTTTTAACTTGGCATCTGTCATTTTTGTAAGCTTTTTTTTAAATATTGAAAAGCTTGACCTTCGCGATTCAGTGCTTTTACGAAGTTTTTCATCAATCCTAATTTTATATGCAGAGGTGATATAATAATATTTTCTTTTTGCCCTAAAGGTGGATAAAAAACATTTTCAGTTCCTGGTGTAAAAGCTTTTCGTAACGGCCACACTTTTTTTATGTAATGGTTTTCCCTGTCGCGAGTGTCCCAAAGACACAAGAAACAGCAATACTTTGTGTAACCCTGTTGCATGCCTAAAATGATTGCAATCACTTTAAAGTCTGCACATATTTTCCAAGAATATCTTTCATATTTTATAATTTGTAATAGATGTTTAATATTTTCATAGGTTTCCTTTAAAGATACAGCATAACCGACAGGAATAGAAGGATACGTGTTACCGTTGTGCAATAATACAGCTTTTAAACTGGTTTTAGACGAGTCTATGAATAATCTCCGAGCATTTGGTTCATGCTCCATTCCGAAAGCTTTGAACAGCGCATCAATATCGTTGCAGTAAACAAGATGATTCTTATCGTCCATACTAAAAAAAGCTACAAGATCATCGTGTCGGTTCCGAAAAACAGTAATTTTTGTTCCCTTTGCCAAGAGATTCCATTGCTGGAGACGCGAACCAAGAAGTTCAGCTTGTGATTTTGATAAACTTAGGTCTCCTACTAGATCATTTAATTCTGGTTGAGTAATTAGATGGGGTTGCAGTACCTGGCTGTGAGGACTAAAATCAGGATCCGTAAGATCGTCTTCTTCAGTGCTAAGCTGGTCAATTTCTTCAGAAGCATCCATTGGTGGCGCCGGAACGGGGTGATTTTCATCATGCGGGCGAGGTCTTTGAGCAGATGGCGTTTCAATATAACTATGTTTTCTCTTTTTGCGCGTATTAACCCCTTCTGTCTTATTTATGCAAAAATAACAATCTTCAATGTGATCCTTTTGTTCTTTCCATAGCATGGGTGTTGCGAAAGGCAAACATGATCGGCGGCCGGATAGCCAATCTCGCAAGTATTTACCACAACTCGAGCATATTACATGCGGAACCCAGGGCTTGTCTTGATTTTTCACTGGTATTCCGAAATAAAGTTCGTAAGCACGACAGATTCTGGGACTGAAGTTTTCGCTCGTATTTTTTGTAGTGAATTTACCACACACGTAACAAAAATTGTTAGGATTGCTTTCACAGGAACGAGGCATATCAAAAATAGAAATTCACAAAGTTTTAGTTCAAACTTCACAATAAAAACTAAAAACATAATTTATTTGATACACTTAAGACGTTGCTGTATGTTACAGTGCTATTACCACGTCATACACCAATTGTATTTTCAAGGTGTTTGATAGCGAATTGTAGTGATTTAAGAGATTCAAAAAGTCCGTGAAGGACTGCAGCGATGTTATGCTGCCTCGGCAGAAGAAGATGGAGATATCTGCCGAGAATGCCCTCGTCTGGAGACGCGTGAATGCGCTGGCAGGCTAGCATTGCGGTGTCGTGGGGCGGGTTCATTTCCCCAGCACGAGGACCCACTACAAAGAAATTTCGCACTCACGAATTTGGTTGTTGTTCAAGAGGCGACCGAAGTCGCAAAAAGTGTAGATAACTACACCGAGGGAGATAGTACTTGTTACGAGAACAAGTGGAACCTGAAAAGAAAGGCGGACTTGGGGTAACCTCGTCATTACCCGACGAAGCTCATGGCCCACAAATGAAAGAGGGGCAACCGGGTGGTGATAGAGCCCCTTCGCACCCACCTAACCGGAATAAATCCATATTTTGTTGCAGTGGCCAGGTATTCCTCTTCTGAGTGGAAAACTCGTACAAATCGCCTTGTATAAACTTTCCCATCAGAAGGGGAGTACCCCGATGACCAATTTATGCCATAGAATTATACAACTCGATTGCATAACGCTATGCCATAAAGAGGCACTCTGCTTGGGCCACTCAACCCGCGATGTCACCTGAAACAAAGGAAAAAGGATTAATTTGTACCCGGCGGCTGGCTCATTTTTTTAGGGGGCAGCCTGCCACCGTACCGGGTCCTATACCCGGTCATGTCGAACAAAATGAAAAGACCGTAATTTTTTTTCTACCAATTCAACATTTTTCTTTTTTTATTTCTCTCTCACTCTAACAGAAGATATTATATTCAGTTATAAAATTTATAAAAAAAAAACCTGTGCAAAGCTATTGTTTCGACAAGTAAATATAAAGCTAACTTCAAAATTTCTTCATCCTTTTCATGTTTAATTTATGTCTTTTTCCATTACAACCTTTTTTTTTATTATATCCGGAGGCCAAAATATTATTTATAGTATGTACTTTCACGAATACAACTTACATTTATAATATGATTTTATACGGGGTTACTATTTTTTCATTTATATTAAATAAATTGGTTAAAATATAATTTATATTTATGTAAACAAACCAAATATAAATATTTTTATAAAAATTTTTAAAATAGTAGGAATATAGAAAAATGAAACAAAAAGGGTACTCACCCAAACATCCTCGTCGGGCGCCCGCTGACGATGTGGGTGGTCCTGGAATGCAAATTTCTTTTCGTTATAGCTACTTCTAACGTTAAAATGCAACGACGAATATTGAGATTCCAATCAAAAATTCCAACAAAATTATCGGAGATTAATGACAAACAGGTGTTCTTTGATAATTGCTGCCCTTGCTAATTTCCATCCATAGGAATAGTTGACGAAGTAGTGACTTTTCTACTCCTTTGAAGACACCGATATTTTGGGCATACATTGGAGCTTCTATGTATAGCGGCAAATCGATAGAATCAGTGCAATTGGCTCCTAGTTTTACCAACTGATTTAGGGGCACCGTGTATTAAGACTATTTTAATGTCACTACGTCTGCCTCTTTGTATCGTTCTTCCTTCAATTGTTGAAATTTACGTACTGTTAATAAGTGCTTGCTTTCGGCAATAACAATAATTTGAGCAACGCGACGTTCCCGAGCACTTCATACTTGCGATTGCCCTAAGAAGAGAGTTCGGAATGCGAGACTTCACAGTTCTGCCCACTAGAATCCAGCCCAAACTACAATTTAAATTTACAACGAAACGACACGGAACAAATCTATAAATGAAACAAACTGCCTTCTATCTAGCCCTTTCGAGGTGTTTTAGTCAAAAACATTGTCTTTCGCTCAGCTGGATGTTATTTCGTTTTACACGAATCCCGATTAGACATTCAACTGTTTCTTTGGGTCCCACTCCACATCCGATTCCGAACTTAGCTAAAAGGCTAAACCAAAATTCGCGTTCACAATATATTACAATTCCGCTAAATTTCGTCAACCTGCGATGAAAAGACAACAAAACTCCGTCATCTTTGACGTTTCGAAATGCATTCACTAGTTGCTTCAGGGAATTTATCTTTGGGATGGATGAAGATAATGACGAATAAATTCTCTTTACAGTATGTCCAAAAATTTTGTTCGATCATACGCGCCTTCGTCTCGCTTTAAAAAAAACCGTGCACCTTGAGTTGATCTGGCTTCGCAAATCCAGATTTCGTTAGCCACTGGCAAATGGTCTCTCGCTGATCACCTTGAAGCTGTAATACATCACTTGATTACCACACCTCATTTGATCACTGTCGCGATTCCGAGCCGACTCCCTTTTATTTCTCGCGACGTCCACGCTCCCGCTACAGCCACCGCTATCCTCGTCTCCTCGTTTTCTTTGATTTCCCCCACTGAACGGTTAATAATGTTATTATTGATGTTGGTGTTGTTGTTGTTAATGCTGCTGCTAGTGTGCACCTCCAAATCGCAAGTATCATTAAAGCATGCTAAAATTACTCCTAAACATCCACGTTCTGATGATTCCATTACTCAATGCCGAACAGAATTTCTTTCTGGTTTAGGGTAATAATTTTTTTCTTTTCTTTTGAGAAAGTAACTGGCGGAAAGGTTCCATCGATCATACCTTGATTTTCATATTCAGCACAAAGCATCACTTTCCAGAATATCAACGCATTGTATTTGACTTCCCAATGCAAATCATGCATGGAACAATGAACCATTGTGGAGAAAAGCAAATCAAGATATTGGGGAGCAATTTTACGCTTGATGTAGATTCGAGACACAAGGAGGGCGGCTTCTTTTCGAACGATGCCTTCAGATTCTATGCAACTTACTTTGAGAAGATGATCCATCATATCGTACTGACTCAAAGAACATTCCCACAAAGTATTTATTTCTGCCATTTGGTTAATACATTTCAGGGCTGAGGCACGCACGTAGGGTTCAGAGTCACTTTTGGCCATCGACCAAACAACTGGGCATATTCCACTGTCGAGAATGTATTTTTGGAATGCTGGAAATTTCAAACATGAAATACAAGTCATCGAAGTAACCAGTTCGATCGTACTATCACGAACTTCCCACGAATTATCGTGCAATCGTTTCAGCATCATAGGTCCTAAATACTGAAGCGCAGAGCCTTGAAAATTATCCACTAAAAGAGCGAGATTGGGCGATAAAAGTGTTCAATACTAATTTGCGTTGATTTTAATGCCTGAACAGTTAGAATTGTAGTAATATTCGGATTGTTCAGGAGCGCCATTGTAAAATGCAATAAGTACGTCGATTCAAGTGATTCCTTCCAAGTTATTTTGTACTTATGAATAAGCGTATGCAATCCAACTAAAATTGCTGATAAAAAATTTGGCATTCTGACTAATAAATCTGTATCAGCTTTAGGATTGGCATAAATTGTCCCATCCGTTGCAAACTCCTTCAATGCATATGCCATCGTTTGAAAGACTAAAACAGCACGATCCTGATGTAATAAATTGACCATTGCTAGAATACCATGTAAAGATTTATACGCATAATCGGGGACTTTAGATGGTTTTGGTAATGAATGTAGAAGTTGTTTCGGTTTAGCCGCCGAAATATTTAAATCCCATGTGGCAACTGTTTTTTTTTTTTTTGTATACCAGATGTTACTATATTGCCAGAATTGTCAGCCTTCGTCGAACTTATAAACGGTAATGAGCCGTTGTAGAGATGAAAACGATATTGAAGAGTACTCTCTTCAAAAGTGTGTAAAGACATGAATCAAATTTTCTTTATTGAATTTCGTCGAGCGTTTTCTCTATACTAATTGCGTCCTTTTATCCCAAATATACTTTCGTCCGAAAAAAGAACGCTTTCCCAAAATTCTTTTCGCATATTTACATAATTTTTGGCGAATTCCACTCGCTTTCGGCGATTCCGTTCCGATATGAACGGCTTTTTACGACTCCACCATGGTAACCGCCTTTTCTGAGAATTATGCGCACTGTTTCATCGCTTATTGTTTTATTGTATTTCTTTCTTATATCCTGCGCAATTTGGAACGCGGTTAATCGGGGATTTTATATAGATATATG
>OZ017741.1:111533561-111538561 GCA_963969285.1 Odontomyia ornata | reverse complement strand
CTCGTACCACTGCCCGGGTTCGTGAGGTAGTGACAGACGAGTGCAGGTCTGAGCGCGTGGAAATTGAGCGAGACCCGCATGTAAATGGTGCGCCTAGATGCTGGAATTGCGGAGAAAAAGGGCACCTGCAAAGAGACTGCAAGCAGGGAAGAAGACGGAGCTATTGTCCAGGGTGGTGGAGATCCAGACCGATTCAGGAGCTTAGAATGGAAACCCATCAAACCGAAGGGGCCAACTTCGTCGGGCGGACGTTGGCTAGGAGGATCGACGTCCCTAGCACCCCCGTCACCATGTCAAGACTGCATCGCGGAGAAGCAGACTTATGCCGTCCGGGTCAAGTTGACGATGAACACTGCACCATAACAAGCGACAGTAGTGCAACCCGATCGATCATCCGACCACACCTAGTGAGACATCAACTACTTCACAAGGGCAGAGTTCATGGAAATGCCGACCCCCTATCCCGCCGTCCATGTCCAGCTAACTGCAAGCATTGCCGACGGATTGAGGAAAAGGAACCGCCCGTTGATCTGCGATTGATAACGGCCAAATTCGATGAAGGTTGGTCACCGGAGGAGATTCGAAATGCCCAGTTAACCGATGAAGACATCGGACCATTGCTCGTATGGAAGGAGACGACTGGGCGGCCTGAGTGGAAGGACGTTTCAATGCATGGCGCAACCCTGAAAAGCTATTGGGCACAATGGAACTCCCTTCAGGTGGAGGGTGGCATACTCAAGCGGAAATGGGAAACGGCGGATGGCAGCTCCTATAGGATGCAAACTTTACTACCCAAAAGCCGAATACACGATGTGGTTAAGGAAATGCATGAAGGATCCTCGGGAGGCCACCTTGGTGTTAACAAGACCTTAGCGAAATTGCGGGAAAGGTTCTACTGGCTCCACGCTCGAGAAGACGTAGAGGACTGGTGCCGCAGATGCACAATTTGCGCTTCCGTCAAAGGCCCAAAGCGACGACTGAGAGGACAAATGCAAACCTATAACGTGGGGGTACCGTTTGAAAGGATTGCTGTTGACATCGCAGGTCCCTTTCCTGAATCTGAATGGGGAAATCGATACACGCTGGTTGTAGCAGATTATTTCAGCAAGTGGCCCGAGGTCTACCCCATTCCCAACCAGGAAGCAACTACTGTAGCTGAACAGCTAGTGTTAAATTGGGTCAGTAGGTACGGTGTACCTTGCGAACTACATTCGGATCAAGGCCGAAACTTTCGAGTCACTAGTTTTTAGCGAAATGTGCGAGCTGCTGGGAATACGGAAAACGAGGACAACACCGCCGCATCCCCAATCCGATGGAATGGTCGAACGTTTCAACGGCACGCTCAATAAACACCTGGCCAAAATGGTTGACGAGAACCAAAGGGACTGGGACCGACATATCCCACTATTTTTAATGTCGTACAGAGCTGCCGAACATGCATCGACGGGCCAAGCCTCAGCCAAAGTCATTTTTGGAAAGACTATTCGTCTGCCAGCCTATATAAAGTTCGGAACACCCCCTGAGAAACCCCAAACGATCTCGGAGTACGCAAGTTATCTAAGACAACGGTTGAACCAGATACATCGGACAGTGCGAAAACACCTCGAATCGGCTACTGACCGCATGAAGACCAGGTATGATCTAAAGGCTAATTCTACTGGCTACCAGCAAGATGACGGTGTGGCTATATAACCCGCAACGGCGAAAGGGTAGGTCTCCAAAGGTGCAACATAATTGGGAGGGACCATACCGAGTTACAAAGCGAATCAACGACGTCGTATACCGAATACAGGAACATCGTAAGCCGAGAGCTAAAATGAAAATCGTGCATCTGGACCGTCTTGCCCCATATTACACCCAGGGAGAATCAACTACAAATAGCGACACATCTATTCGGGGCGAAAAGAACTGAGGTGGGGACAGTGTTACATGTACAAATAATTTTTTGTTTCCACAATCATTAAGAACATCAACAAATCAATTTACTCGAAACCACGAGAACCCAACAAGCATTATCAACATCTGAAAGTGAGTCACTGCCCATTCATTACGCTGCTGGAATGTTCCCGCTTATTCATCAATGTACGAGAGCTGAGTTGAATGATTAGAGACCCTATATAAAGGCGAGCTGAATGAATGGGGGGATCATTCATTACAACCGCGATAGAAAACTGCGATACGCGAAGTACAGGCGATATTGATTGTTTGAGTGTGAAGTGATTTTAGTAGACAATTGAGATAGAAATTTATGGACAAGTGGAAGGTCGAATTTTAATAGTGAAAATTAAAGTTGTTAAATTGTTAGTGAAGTGATTGTGCATTTTTTGACAAATTAAATAAACTCTTTTCATTTAATTTAAAAGACATTGCGTTTTCACTTTTCCGGAACATTAAATTATTGGCCGCGAACCAAAAACACGCGACAATATATATATATATATATATATATATATATATATATATATATATATATATATATATATATATATATATATATATATATATATATCTATATATCTATATATATATATATATATATATATATATATATATATATATCTATATATATATATATATATATATATATATATATATATATATATATATATATATATATATATATATATATATATATATATATATATATATATATATATATATATATATATATATATATATATATATGGGTTCTTTGCCGTAAATATATAAATAACACCATGAGATCTATTTTTATTTCCCTGTCGAAATATTTGCAGGATGCATAATTTTGAGATTTACTCAGAATGATTTATTGGCCAAATATTTCCAGCTGGAAGTGACTACGGAAACATGCGCGTACTATACTTAAACACTAAGTGTAGCGAAGCACATTCGCTTTACTATCAGAAGAATGTAGTGCTGCAACTGGAAATTAATCCAATTAATATACCTTTCCAGTTTTTTCAATTAATTGATGTTATTTTGTCCATGATACAATTAATCATTAAAAGTAATTAAACTTGCTTTTAACGAAAATATGTTCTGAATAGTATACGTTAAGGTGAAAAACTCAACAAAGAAACTTACATAAGACGTTTATATAAAAGTATCTAAAAAAAACATGCTATTCTTCATCTTCCGATGTATCAGTCGCAAATTCACTTTCATTTTCTTGCTGTTCATTGTGCTCCGACTCTGTTTCGCTGATTTCCCATTGTGGGTGATCGGTTGTAATCTCAGGTGCTTTTTGGACGTCCAATTTAAGCTCTTGCTGCTGATCCATTCCAATATAAGAATCTAAAATTAACATATAAAAACCTGTTTGGGTCTTACTAGTATCACGTGTTACCTGATCGCAGGCAAACTGTTAACGTGTAAACTCCAGGCCATCGTGGTGCTGTGAATTTCAATTGTACTTCCTCTCGATCAACCAAATTGGTTATATGATATGGTGCTGTCAAAAGCGTTCGAGATTTTCTATCACAAATGTATGTCCACCAATATTCTTGCTTATCCTCAGGAAAATAAGGGCAATGTACGCTATGAGAAATCCTTGATTTCCCTTCTAATTTCTCGCGTTTGTTTAGTTTCTGCTGGAGTCGTTCCCATTCAACATCATCGTCATCTTCAACTGAAGACTTCTTCTCATTTTCATCGCTTGATAATCCTCCTTCATCCTTATCCTCGTTATCACTTTCATCAGAGTCAATGTCAGATTCTGGTTCATTAACTAATTTTAATGGCTTTTCCTGAGTTCCACTTTCACTTTTCTTTACATCCCCTGTCGCTTGCGACTTCGCTGAATTGACGGGAACATGATGTTTGGGTTTCGAAGGGCCACTCTTTTTTCCACCTTTGCCTTTGTGCGTTTTTTTGTTGGGTTTTGCCCATTGATTGCATTTTTTGGTAGCTATGTTTTGCTGATCTTCTGTTTGGTCACCGTTTACTTCTGTTTGGTCTTCGGTTTCCCTGCAATTTGAATTTAAGGAGTATTGTATTTCAAATTCAATAAACTTAACTACTTACTTAATTTGCTGTTTTGCAGGTCTTTCGGTATCCCCAAATAAATCTTTCATATTTTTTCTCACTAAAGTAACAGTAACAGTTACGATTGCCCCTGCAGTCACGACATTTGTGTTTTCATCATCAATAACTGCAAAATAAAAATCATTTAATGTAATTCGTTACTTTACAAATGCTTATCTTTTAGTTTGCCATTATTAGTGTAAAATTAGCATAGCCAGAAAATTAAGACCCTAGAATACTTGATCTCAAAGCTTAGGCCAATTCTCAATCGTGAGATTCTGTTCTGCAAGAACTTTTGAATAATTGAAATTATTCTTTGCATAGCATTTTTTTGCAAATTTAGTATTTCAATTTTGTTCTGAAAAATGAGAACATTTCCTTCCCGAAAATTTGATTCAATATTTGCTCCACGTAGCATTTGGTTAAAGAGTTAATCTTTTTGGCCAGATAAAACAAAGAAGATGTTCAAATCTTAGACAAGATTTAGCCAATCAAATGTTAGAATTTCTAACTGGCGAAAATAAACCGCGTACAGTTTACAACCATCAGAAACCGTCATATCATAACACATGTACACTTTTTTCTCCTTTGCCGAAATCATGATGATTAGGTGTGTATTGGCTCTGGTATGTATGCAAAAGCCAGCGATTTTCGATTCTAATTCTTTGGAATTATGGTAGTAAGACGCATATAAACAAACTGTTTTTAGTCCTGGTTGTCCTCTTAAAGCGCGACAGGATTGATTGCGGGCTTAAGCACCAGGCATCGTCCGCGATTGATACTCATACTGAAAGCACGTGTCCGGTAAGGTCTGTTTTTCTAGTAAAGGGATGTTGATGATCGCTTCTACCGTGATGTCATGTGGAACATGCTTAATGGCCGCATATGTCTACATTATGGAGTTTGGGATGTATAGTACATTTCTAGCCCGATCTTTATATTTCTCTATTGTCGATCCATATGTTGGCGTTGGCCGCTGTACTTTTACTGTGTTA
>OZ017741.1:111518561-111528561 GCA_963969285.1 Odontomyia ornata | reverse complement strand
TGTCGCAGATGCACAATTTGCGCTTCCGTCAAAGGCCCAAAGCGACGACTGAGAGGACAAATGCAAACCTATAACGTAGGCGTGCCATTCGAAAGGATTGCTGTTGACATCGCAGGACCCTTTCCTGAATCCGATTGGGGAAATCGATATACGCTGGTTGTAGCCGATTATTTCAGCAAGTGGCCCGAGGTCTACCCCATTCCCAACCAGGAAGCAACTACCGTAGCTGAACAGCTAGTGTTAAATTGGGTCAGTAGGTACGGCGTACCCTGCGAATTACATTCGGATCAAGGCCGAAACTTTGAGTCACTAGTTTTTGGCGAAATGTGCGAGCTGCTCGGAATACGGAAAACGAGGACAACACCGCTGCATCCCCAATCCGATGGAATGGTCGAACGTTTCAACGGCACGCTCAATAAACACCTTGCCAAGATGGTTGACGAGAACCAAAGGGACTGGGACCGACATATCCCACTATTTTTGATGGCGTACAGAGCTGCCGAACATGCATCAACGGGCCAAGCCCCAGCCAAAGTCATTTTTGGAAAGACTATTCGTCTGCCAGCTGATATAAAGTTTGGAACACCCCCCGAGAAACCCCAAACGATCTCGGAGTACGCAAGTGATCTAAGACAACGGTTGAACCAGATACATCGGACAGTGCGAAAATACCTCGAATCGGCTACTGACCGCATGAAGACCAGGTATGATCTAAAGGCTAATTCTACTGGCTTCCAGCAGGATGACTTGGTGTGGCTATATAACCCGCAACGGCGAAAAGGTAGGTCTCCAAAGTTGCAACATAACTGGGAGGGACCATACCGAGTCACAAAGCGAATCAACGACGTCGTATATCGCATACAGGAACACCGTAAACCGAGAGCCAAAATGAAAATCGTGCATCTAGACCGTCTTGCCCCATATTACATCCAGGGAGAATTGACTACAACTGGCGACACATCTTTTCGGGGCGAAAAGAACTGAGGTGGGGGCAGTGTTACATGTACAAATAATTCTGCGAGCTACTGTCGCAATTGTTTTCACAACAATGAAGAACACGAATTCACTCGAAACCCCGAGAACCCAACAAGCATGATCAACATCTGCAAGTGACGTCACTCCATTCATTAATTTTCTCGGTAGAACATTCGCCAATAAACGAGAAATGGGTGAATAGGTAGAGACCCTATATAAAGGCGAGCTGAATGAATGGGAGATCATCATTCATTCGACCGCGATAAGAACTGCGAAAGTGTGTGGGAAGTGTGTTTCGTAATAGTGAAGTGATTTAGAAGACAATTGCGATAAGAAATTTATGGACAAGTGTTAGATTTTTTTCATAGTGAAAATTAAAATTAGTGAAAGTGTTAAATTGTTAAACTGATTATTGTGCATTTTCTGGAATTAAATAAACTCGTTTAACTTAAATTAAAAGACATTGCGTTTTCACTTTCCCGGAACATTAAAATTATTGGCCGCGAACCAATAACACGCGACAATGGTGTCAAGAAAATTTTGGAAGTGAAAACTTTTGAACATTTTTGTGCACAATAGTGAAAATTAACGTGGAAACTGGTAGAAAAACAGCCGAAACAATAAAAATGCCAGAAAATGCGATATTGCAAATGTTAATGCTGATGCAGCAAGAGCAGCGACAACAGTCATCTAATTTAACTGTGAAGCTTAATGAACAATCAGTGAAGCTGGATCAACAAGCGATCGAAATCAAGGCAGATTTTCAAAAACAGTCCACCGAAATAAAAGCGGAGCTCAGTAGTCTTAACAAGCAAATTAAAGGCGTCGAGGAAAAGGTTGACCAGGTCGAAGAAAAGGTTTACCAGGTCGAGGAAAAGGTCAGCCAGGTCGAAGAAAGAATGAACCATGAGATGGAAAAAGTGAAAAAGGACTTGGAAGCAGCGAAGGCAGTAATAACCGCCTCACCAGCCCCAATTATAACCACAGCGCAAAGCTCATCTAGAAATGTGCAAGCACCAATATTCGATGGGCAAACGGTCTGGAGTATTTACAAAATCCAGTTTGAAGCAGCCGCTAGGATAAATCACTGGAATGAGCAGGAACGAGCAACTGCGTTAATTCTTGCTCTAAGAGGCCCAGCTGCCGAGCTTTTGCAGACTATCCCCGTTGAGCTGCATTCAAACCCGGTTGCTATAATGAATGCGCTGGACATGCGTTACGGAGACGATCATCTGAAGCAGATTTACCGGGCACAGCTACGGCATCGGATGCAGAAGTCTGGCGAAACCTTGCAGCAGCTAGCACAAGACATTGAGCGACTGGCACTTTTGGCTTACCCAGCGTACGACCCAGAACATCGAGATGACGTAGCAGCAGAAGCATTCATCAGCGCCTTAAAGGACAAGGAATTGCAACAAGCCGTGCGGTTAGCTCAAAAGCAAACAGTCAAGGATGCATTGGCTTATAGTTTAAATTTTGAGGCAGCCAAAAATGTGACCCGTACCACTGCCCGGGTTCGCGAGGTACTGGCAGATAATTGCAGGTGTGAGCGCGTGGGAATTGAGCGAGAGCTGCAGGTGAATGGTGCGCCTAGATGCTGGAATTGCGGGGAAAAAGGGCACCTGCAAAGAGACTGCAAGAAGGAAAGAAGACCGAGCTATTGTCCAGGGTGGTGGAGATCCAGACCGTGCCAGGAGCCTAGAATGGAGGCCCATCAAACTGCAAGGGCCAACTTCATGGGGCGAACGTTGGCTAGGAGTATCGACATCCCCAGCACCGTGCCAAGGCAACATCGTGGAGAAGCAGACAGATGCCTTCCTGGTCAAGTTGGTGAAGAACAATGCACCCTAACAAACGACACTGGTGCAACCCGATCGACGATCCGACCAGACCTAGTGAGGCCCCAACTGCTTCACAAGGGCAGAGTTCATGGAATTGCTGACGCCCTATCTCGTCATCCATGTCCAGCTAACTGCAAGCATTGCCGACGGATTGAGGAAAAGGAACCGCCCGTTGATCTGCGACTGATAACGGCGGAATTCGATGAAGGTTGGTCATCGGAGGAGATTCGAAATGCCCAGCTAGCCGATGAAGACATCGGACCATTGCTCGTATGGAAGGAGACAACTGGGCGACCTGAGTGGAAGGACGTTTCGATGCATGGCGCAACCCTGAAAAGCTATTGGGCACAATGGAACTCCCTACAGGTGGAGGGTGGCGTACTCAAGCGGAAATGGGAAACGGCGTATGGCAGCTCCTATAGGATGCAAACTATACTACCCGAAAGCCGAATCCACGATGTGATTAAGGAAATGCATGAAGGATCCTCGGGAGGCCACCTGGGTGTTAACAAGACCTTAGCGAAATTGCGGGAAAGGTTCTACTGGCTCCACGCTCGAGAAGACGTAGAGGACTGGTGTCGCAGATGCACAATTTGCGCTTCCGTCAAAGGCCCAAAGCGACGACTGAGAGGACAAATGCAAACCTATAACGTAGGCGTGCCATTCGAAAGGATTGCTGTTGACATCGCAGGACCCTTTCCTGAATCCGATTGGGGAAATCGATATACGCTGGTTGTAGCCGATTATTTCAGCAAGTGGCCCGAGGTCTACCCCATTCCCAACCAGGAAGCAACTACCGTAGCTGAACAGCTAGTGTTAAATTGGGTCAGTAGGTACGGCGTACCCTGCGAATTACATTCGGATCAAGGCCGAAACTTTGAGTCACTAGTTTTTGGCGAAATGTGCGAGCTGCTCGGAATACGGAAAACGAGGACAACACCGCTGCATCCCCAATCCGATGGAATGGTCGAACGTTTCAACGGCACGCTCAATAAACACCTTGCCAAGATGGTTGACGAGAACCAAAGGGACTGGGACCGACATATCCCACTATTTTTGATGGCGTACAGAGCTGCCGAACATGCATCAACGGGCCAAGCCCCAGCCAAAGTCATTTTTGGAAAGACTATTCGTCTGCCAGCTGATATAAAGTTTGGAACACCCCCCGAGAAACCCCAAACGATCTCGGAGTACGCAAGTGATCTAAGACAACGGTTGAACCAGATACATCGGACAGTGCGAAAATACCTCGAATCGGCTACTGACCGCATGAAGACCAGGTATGATCTAAAGGCTAATTCTACTGGCTTCCAGCAGGATGACTTGGTGTGGCTATATAACCCGCAACGGCGAAAAGGTAGGTCTCCAAAGTTGCAACATAACTGGGAGGGACCATACCGAGTCACAAAGCGAATCAACGACGTCGTATATCGCATACAGGAACACCGTAAACCGAGAGCCAAAATGAAAATCGTGCATCTAGACCGTCTTGCCCCATATTACATCCAGGGAGAATTGACTACAACTGGCGACACATCTTTTCGGGGCGAAAAGAACTGAGGTGGGGGCAGTGTTACATGTACAAATAATTCTGCGAGCTACTGTCGCAATTGTTTTCACAACAATGAAGAACACGAATTCACTCGAAACCCCGAGAACCCAACAAGCATGATCAACATCTGCAAGTGACGTCACTCCATTCATTAATTTTCTCGGTAGAACATTCGCCAATAAACGAGAAATGGGTGAATAGGTAGAGACCCTATATAAAGGCGAGCTGAATGAATGGGAGATCATCATTCATTCGACCGCGATAAGAACTGCGAAAGTGTGTGGGAAGTGTGTTTCGTAAAAGTGAAGTGATTTAGAAGACAATTGCGATAAGAAATTTATGGACAAGTGTTAGATTTTTTTCATAGTGAAAATTAAAATTAGTGAAAGTGTTAAATTGTTAAACTGATTATTGTGCATTTTCTGGAATTAAATAAACTCGTTTAACTTAAATTAAAAGACCTTGCGTTTTCACTTTCCCGGAACATTAAAATTATTGGCCGCGAACCAATAACACGCGACAATATATATATATATATATATATATATATATATATATATATATATATATATATATATATATATATATATATATATATATATATATATATATATAAATATATATAAATATATAAATATATAAATATATATATATAAATATATATATATATATATATATATACATAAATATATATATATATATATATATATAAATATAAATATAGATATATATGTATATATATTTATATATATATATATATATATATATATATATATATATATATATATATATATATATATATATATCAATATATATATCTATATATATATAAATATATATATATATATATATATATATATATATATATATATATATATATATATATAATATAGATATATATATATATATATATATATATATATATATATATATATATATACATATATATATATATATATTTATATATATATATATATATATAAATATAAATATATATATATATATATATATATATATATATATATATATTTATATATATATATATATATATATATATAAATATATATACATATATATATATATATAAATATTTATAGTATATATAAACATATATAAATATATATACATATATATATATATATATATATATATATATATATATATAAATATTTATAGTATATATAAACATATATAAATATATATATATATATATATATATATATATATATATATATATATATATATACTCGTATATATATATAAAAATATATATAAATATATACATAAACATATATATATAAATATTTATATGTATATAAATATATATATATATATATATATATATATATATATATATATATATATATATATATATATATATATAAATATATATATAGATATATATATATATATATATATATATATATATATATATATATATATATATATATATATATATATATATATGTGTATAAATAAATAAATATATATATATATATATATATATATATATATATATATATATATATATATATAGTTACATGTACAAATAATTCTGCGAGCTACTGTCGCAATTGTTTTCATCATCATTAAGAACGTCAACGAATGAATTTACTCGAACCCAACAAGCGTGATCAACATCTGCAAGTGACGTCACTCCATTCATGAACTTGCTCGAACCTACCAGGTACCTCTCGGTAGAACATTCGCGCATGTACGAGAAATGGGTGAATAGGTAGAGACCCTATATAAAGGCGAGCTGAATGAATGGGGAGGATCATTCATTTCGACCGCGATAAGAACTGCGATAGTAAATTTATGGAGTGTGTTTCGTAATAGTGAAGTGATTTAGAAGACAATTGCGATAATAAATTTATGGACAAGTGTTAGATTTATTTTAATAGTGATAATTAAAATTAGTGAAAGTGTTAACTGATTATTGTGCATTAAATAAACACTTTTAACTTAAATTAAAAGACATTGCGTTTTCACTTTCCCGGAACATTAAAATTATTGGCCGCGAACCAATAACACGCGACAATGGTGTCAGAAGTGAGAAAGAAAATTTTGGAAGTGAAAACGATTAAACATTTTTGAAGTGCACAATTGTGGAAGTTAACGTGGAAAAATAGCCGAACAATAAAAATGCCAGGAAATTTAAATCTAAAAATTAATCAATTGAGCATATCGGAGCTCAAAGAGGAGTTGGAACAACGAAATCTGGCTACACAAGGTACAAAGGCCATACTGATTGCAAGCTTGCGTGATGCGATCGAGTCGGAAGGTGCGTATCTGGATGCGGGTGAGCCCTCAGATGCGGAACAAAGCGCAGAAGGTAGAGAAGAAGAAACACCCAAATCAAAGGAGCCAGAAAATTCGATATTGCAAATGTTAATGCTGATGCAGCAAGAGCAGCGACAACAGTCATCTAAATTAACTGTGAAGCTTAATGAACAATCAGCGAAGCTTAATGAACAATCAGTGAAGCTGGATCAACAAGCGATCGAAATCAAGGCAGATTTTAAAAAACAGTCCACCGAAATAAAAGCGGAGCTCAGTAGTCTTAACAAGCAAATTAAAGGCGTCGAGGAAAAGGTTGACCAGGTCGAAGAAAAGGTTTACCAGGTCGAGGAAAAGGTCAGCCAGGTCGAAGAAAGAATGAACCATGAGATGGAAAAAGTGAAAAAAGAATTGGAAGCTGCGAAGGCAGTAGCAACCACTTCACCAGCCCCGCTTATAACCGCAGCGCAAAGCACATCCAGAAACGTGCAAGCACCAATATTCGATGGGCAAACGGTCTGGAGTATTTACAAGACCCAGTTTGAAGCTGCCGCAAGGGCAAATCACTGGAATGAACAGGACCGAGCAACTGCGCTGATTCTTGCTCTAAGAGGACCAGCTGCCGAGCTGTTGCAGACGATCCCCGTTGAATTGCACTCAAACCCGAATGCTATAATGAATGCGCTGGACATGCGTTATGGAGACGATCATCTGAAGCAGATTTACCGGGCGCAGTTACGGCATCGGATGCAGAAGTCTGGCGAAACCTTGCAGCAGCTAGCACAAGACATTGAGCGATTGGCACTTTTGGCTTACCTAGCGTACGACCCAGAACATCGAGATGACGTAGCAGCAGAAGCATTCATCAGCGCCTTAAAGGACAAGGAATTGCAACAAGCCGTGCGGTTAGCTCAAAAGCAAACAGTCAAGGAAGCATTGGCTTATAGTTTAAATTTTGAGGCAGCCAAAAATGTGACCCGCACCACTGTCCGGGCTCGCGAGGTAGTGACAGATAAATCCAGGTGTGAGCGCGTGGGAATTGAGCGAGAGCTGCAGGTGAATGGTGCGCCTAGATGCTGGAATTGCGGGGAAAAAGGGCACCTGCAAAGAGACTGCAAGAAGGGGAGAAGACCGAGCTATTGTCCAGGGTGGTGGAGATCCAGACCGTGTCAGGAGCCTAGAATGGAGGCCCATCAAACTGCAAGGGCCAACTTCGTGGGGCGAACGTTGGCCACGAGTATCGACATTCCCAGCACCGTGCCAAGGCAACATCGTGGAGAAGCAGACAGATGCCTTCCTGGTCAAGTTGATGAAGAACAATGCACCCTAACAAACGACACTGGTGCAACCCGATCGACGATCCGACCAGACCTAGTGAGGCCCAAACTGCTCCACAAGGGCAGAGTTCGTGGAATTGCTGACGCCCTATCTCGTCATCCATGTCCAGCTAACTGCAAACATTGCCAACGGGTTGAGGAAAAGGAACCGCCCGTTGATCTGCGACTGATAACGGCCGAATCCGATGAAGGTTGGTCATCGGAAGAGATTCGAAACGCCCAGCTAGCCGATGAAGACATCGGACCATTGCTCGTATGGAAGGAGACGACTGGGCGACCGGAGTGGAAGGACGTTTCGATGCATGGCGCAACCCTGAAAAGCTATTGGGCACAATGGAACTCCCTTCAGGTAGAGGGTGGCATACTCAAGCGGAAATGGGAAACGGCGGATGGCAGCTCCTATAGGATGCAAACTATACTACCCAAAAGCCGAATCCACGATGTGGTTAAGGAAATGCATGAAGGATCCTCGGGAGGCCACCTTGGTGTTAACAAGACCTTAGCGAAATTGCGGGAAAGGTTCTACTGGCTCCACGCTCGAGAAGACGTAGAGGACTGGTGTCGCAGATGCACAATTTGCGCTTCCGTCAAAGGCCCAAAGCGACGAATGAGAGGACAAATGCAAACCTATAACGTGGGGGTACCGTTTGAGAGGATTGCTGTTGACATCGCAGGACCCTTTCCTGAATCTGAATGGGGAAATCGATACACGCTGGTTGTAGCCGATTATTTCAGCAAGTGGCCCGAGGTCTACCCCATTCCCAACCAGGAAGCAACTACTGTAGCTGAACAGCTAGTGTTAAATTGGGTCAGTAGGTACGGCGTACCTAGCGAACTACATTCGGATCAAGGCCGAAACTTTGAGTCACTAGTTTTTGGCGAAATGTGCGAGCTGCTCGGAATACGGAAAACGAGGACAACACCGCTGCATCCCCAATCCGATGGAATGGTCGAACGTTTCAACGGCACGCTCAATAAACACCTTGCCAAAATGGTTGACGAGAACCAAAGGGACTGGGACCGACATATCCCACTATTTTTAATGGCGTATAGAGCCGCTGAACATGCGTCGACGGGCCAAGCCCCAGCCAAAGTCATTTTTGGAAAGACTATTCGTTTGCCAGCCGATATAAAGTTCGGAACACCCCCTGAGAAACCCCAAACGATCTCGGAGTACGCAAGTGATCTAAGACAACGGTTGAACCAGATACATCGGACAGTGCGAAAACACCTCGAATCGGCTACTGACCGCATGAAGACCAGGTATGATCTAAAGGCTAATTCTACTGGCTTCCAGCAAGATGACTTGGTGTGGCTTTATAACCCGCAACGGCGAAAGGGTAGGTCTCCAAAGTTGCAACATAATTGGGAGGGACCATACCGAGTTACAAAGCGAATCAACGACGTCGTATACCGAATACAGGAACATCGTAAGCCGAGAGCTAAAATGAAAATCGTGCATCTGGACCGTCTTGCCCCATATTACACCCAGGGAGAATTGACTACAACTGGCGACACATCTTTTCGGGGCGAAAAGAACTGAGGTGGGGGCAGTGTTACATGTACAAATAATTACATATACAAATAATTCTGCGAGCTACTGTCGCAATTGTTTTCATCATCATTAAGAACGTCAACGAATGAATTTACTCGAACCCAACAAGCGTGATCAACATCTGCAAGTGACGTCACTCCATTCATGAACTTGCTCGAACCTACCAGGTACCTCTCGGTAGAACATTCGCCCATGTACGAGAAATGGGTGAATAGGTAGAGACCCTATATAAAGGCGAGCTGAATGAATGGGGAGGATCATTCATTTCGACCGCGATAAGAACTGCGATAGTAAATTTATGGAGTGTGTTTCGTAATAGTGAAGTGATTTAGAAGACAATTGCGATAATAAATTTCTGGACAAGTGTTAGATTTATTTTAATAGTGATAATTAAAATTAGTGAAAGTGTTAACTGATTATTGTGCATTAAATAAACACTTTTAACTTAAATTAAAAGACA
>OZ017741.1:111478561-111513561 GCA_963969285.1 Odontomyia ornata | reverse complement strand
TATGCGATAACGATTAAAAACCAAAAATTCACGAATCATCTAAGAATTTGAATTAAAATGTAATTACCTATAAAAATTACCCACACTTAAAAATTGTAATTAAATAATAGAAAAGAATAACGAAATTAAACAATGATAATATATGAATTAATTAATTTAAAAACTTATGTTTAAATATACAAAAATGTAAAAAGAAAGGAAACAAATGGGGTACTTACCCAGCTTCTTCGACGAGCGCTCGTGGATGGGGTGAGTAAGTACCCCAAATGCTCAGTAATGCACGAAATTTCCTATCGATAAGAGATGTTTATTGGTTCAATGCGCGCTTCGGCACCCGTGTACACTTTCCTTTTGCTCAATTTCAAATCAATGTCATCAGGTCACTTTGCTTCTATCAGAAGTCAATAAACCAGCTGAAGGCGCAACGTCGAAGATACTCGTTCTTCATTATCAGAAATGCCTGGGTTCAAAAACCATTAACAAATTTCATTTATTTCTCTTTTTCCTCTTGCGCTTCTGTCGTGATATCGGTGGTGCACTTGCTAAGTTTTCGCTGTCTGAGGTGGATTTTGGACTCGCGACTTAATGGAAATTGGTGAAAACTGACGACTGTATTTCAACCAATAATCGCAGATTAGCAAAGTTTACTTTTAATTTTGTAAAAGAAAGCGTTCTGTTGATAAGTTTTTAAATTTGTCGCGACAATGTAACTGTTGAAGATGTTAATTTAAACCCAAAAGCAAATTAACACGAAACAAACAATAGATTTTAGTTCACGATGTCATTAAAATGTAATATCGTCGAAACTTGAGGCTTGTGGCTTTTTCGGTTCTTTTTCATCACTTCTTGCCACAGAATCTTCGCAAACACCACTTTGTTCATTTTAATTAAATTTCCTAACAAAATTCAAGTGGTCACACAATAACCATCACAACAGAAGTAAAAAGCGAAGGTGGGATTTATTGAAAAATAAATGAAGACTATCCGGTTAACCCTAAAAGTGCACTTCTCACCGTAAATAATTATATTTGCAAGTGTCCCGTCTACAGACTTAATCTTGGATAACAATTGCGTACTTCGTCGGTATCCACTTGATAAGCAAACAATGCTCATTGAAAGTTTATTCTAAAATATCACTCCAAAACTGTCTCCAGATAAAATTTACCATCTTTCATTTTGATGATTTACAAAAAAAAATGCTCGGCTCGAATAAACTACGTGGCTACATTCCTTCATTTCGCCCAAGTATGCACCATACAAACACAGAATGTATTCCATGCAAGTGTTCTGTGTACTTCTGTGAAACGTTCCACTTTGTTTGTATTCCTACAATTCATCTCTATGTGCACGTTTCTTCTTACAAGTATTGCGCGGCGTTTCTGAACTTGTATTGGATCATGCACGGTATTTTAACACCAACGATTCAACGCGAACCGGGTTCTCTAATTGATGAAACGAAGTAGCAACACAGCATTTCGACAAAAGAGCTAACTGTTCATTGCAGATTCATTACACGTTAAGTGTATTGAGTAACTAATTGTTATTAGATTCCGGGCAAGTCAAAGAAGCCTTTTGCAAATTGTTTCTCAGTTTCCTATCTCCTTGGGGACCTGGTTATTTGTGGGAGCTAAAGAATAACTTCCCGACAGATGGTTTAAGGGAGAGAGGAATCTTTGCACACCCAAGCGAAAACACTTCCAACATACAATTTGGCGGAACACGAGTTTTATTCCACTTTTCACTAATCCACACGACTAACGAAGCGTTCACGATTTGCACGATACTTTATAACATTCTCTATACACTCCTCGTTAGCTTAAACTTTCAATCAATACCGGTACCGCCTTCCTTCGACGAACACTTTCGTTTTTCATGGTAGCCTCGAGCCGTCTCACGCTCCCGACGTGATCGCCGTCGCGATTCCTTTTCTTCAGTTTGGATCCGTCCAAAACTTGCCTTGGCTTTCACATTCCGTGCCTACGGTGAAAATTCTATCAGCTGTCCACCCAGCTGAATTCGAATGCATTCCATCATGTAATGCACCGTTGCCCTGCACTAAGTCAGGGGTTCCACGTCCTAAATTGTAATGGGCAGATTCAAATTTTTTTTTCACAAGAACCAAAATTAACTGTAGTAGGGAAATTTCAACTAAACTAAAGAAATTAAAAATGAAGTAAAGAAATTTAAATAAATTGAAGAAAATTTACATGCAGTGAAGAAATTTACATGAAGGAAAGAACTAAAAATTTTAAATAGTAATGAAAATTTGAATTTTATAGAAAAGATAACGAGAACATTTAAATTTTAATATAGAGGAAAGTTAATATCAATTCACATTTACTAATAATAATAAGAAGAAAAACTATTCTACAAATTACAATTACAGGGGAAAAAATTACATATTTTTATTTTAAATCTGCCATTACAATTTGGATAGGAGATAGGAGGGTTTTCGTGCAGTTTGCTAGTATAACTGCTCGATTACTACAGGGCAGCTCATTTTCTCGCGATCCCAAGGCGACGAGGATTGCGAAAAAGGAGCTGAAGGATCTTCAATTAGGGCATCGGTTGTCTTCGGCGTCGGAACGCGGAGTGACGAATGATGAAAAAAAACAATTGACGGACGGACAGACTGACACGTATAGTTACGTTTTGCTATGAATGTGTAAACTGCGTGTGGTTGAAGCTGAGTACGGACGGACAAAACAGACGTAGCTATGTAATTATCGGCGCAGGTCTTTTGCGTGGTACACCCCGACTTCTTTCCCCGATAGGTCAGTTATCAAGTAACGATTGGGTCCTACTATCTTCTGTATGCGGCTTTTCAGGAAACGCCGGTCCAGCTTGGCATTGTAATGCCCAGCGGCGTCACTTTGGCGAAAATTACGCCGAAATACCTCATCTCCTTCTTTGAAATTGGAAGGTCGTGACCTGAGGTTGTACTGGGCTTCGTTTGCACGTCCTGCGGCCTTTATCTTCCGTCCGATTTGTTGGCGGAGGTCTCCTAAATTCTCGTGGGGCTCCAGCACAACACGGGATCTCCTAAACACTTCAATTGCCGTAACAGCCGGTATGATTTACCATGGCAAATCATGTGCAGTCCGAAGGCGGCAAAGTAAGGTGAGACACCGGTGAAGGAATGATAAGATGATTGCAGAGCGCACATGATGGCGGACAATCTGCGGTCCCAATCTTTCTGAGTTGGATGAACATAAGAACGGATCGCGGCTAACAGTGTGCGATGCAACCGTTCACATGCGTTAGACTGAGGAGAGTATATGTGCGTCAGTTGGTGTTCGACGCCGTACTGTTCGAGTAGGCCCTTAAACTGCCGAGATCTGAACTGTACTCCGTTTCCGAGTACACACTTTCTGGAACCCCGAACACGTGGAATACCCGACTCTAGAAATTTCACGATAGATGGAGTCGTGAACTTACGAATAGGTTCCACCAGTGGGAATTTCGAGAGCTGGTCTAAAACAACCATAGCTCCGATGTGTCCCATGGATGATCGAGGATATGGACCGAGTAGATCTATGTACAGACGTTGGAATACGCGCTCTGGGACGTTGAGTTGACCCATTGGAGGTCGAAGAGGCTGGTTGGGCGCTTTATTGTCTTTACAGGTCTCACAGGCGCTCAGGTAGTCTTTGACCTGGGATGCCATTTTAGGCCAGAAGAAGTATTTCTTAAGTCGCCGGAGAGTCCGACCGTAACCTCCGTGGGCACTTAAAGGATCAGATGTTGTGTCATTTCCTCCGGCACCCAGAGTTTCCAGGACTCTTCTTCCTGCCATGGATCACCAGTGGCGTATTCATTCCGTCTATACACTTGCCGTCTACCACTTTCAAATCGGGCAACTTTGATTGTTGGGTCACGATGAATTGCCTCAACTCTTTGTAGACGTCTGATTCGAAATGTGGGCTGTCCAAATCTATCTCGATAGGGTCCTCGTCATTCAATGTCAATTCGGCTCCCTCTGGTGAAAACATTCGCGAGAGAGTATCGGGTACGATGTTCAGGGTCCCTTTCCGGTGTTTGATGCAAAACTTGAACCCTTGCAGTTTAAGAGCCCATCGGGCCAGGCGTCCATGTAAGTCGGCTTGTTCATCAACCATTGTTGCGAAGCGTGGTCTGTGATGATCTCGAACTGCTGGCCCTCGATATAGGCTTGGAATTTCTTCACAGCCATCACCGCTGCCTAACATTCCTGCTCGGACACGGTATAGTTCCTTTGGGCCGAGTTCAGCTTATTGGACATGAAGGCGATGGGAGCTTCTTCTCCCTTATCGGTCAATTGCACCAGCACGGCTCCTACTCCATGTTGACTTGCGTCACAATGAATGGAGAAGGGCTTCTTAAAGTCGGGGCTGTGCAAGACCGGAGCTGATGTTAGGGCTTGTTTTAGCTCTTCAAATGCCTTTCGGCTGAGCTCGGTCCAAATGAACTTCCCTTTCGGCAGCATGTCCGACAGGGGCGCTGAAACTGTTGCATAATTCCGAACGAACCTTTGGTACCAACCGCACACACCAAGGAAACGTCGTAAATACTTAACAGTTTTTGGTAAGGGGAACTCATCAATCGCACGAGTTTTGTCTGGATCCGTTTTGATGGTGCCATGTCCGATAACATGTCCTAGGTATCGGACTTCGTTCATGACAAACTTACTTTTTTGTACGTTGATGGTGAGTCCCGCCTTACTGATGTGCAGGGCTACTTCTTGCAGGAGTAGGAGGTGTTGGTCGAACGTTTCCGTGATGAGTAGAAGATCATCCAGGTACACGAACACTTGGTGTTTCAGATGAGGTGGAATGACTTTGTTCATCAGCCTGGTCATCGTTTGCGGCGCATTACACAGGCCAAAAGGCATTGTGACGAACTGGTATAATGGTCGTCCAGGCACTGTGAAGGCGGTCTTATCCCTCGACTCTTCATCGAGTGGCATTTGCCAGAAGGCGTCTTTTAGGTCGAGACTGGTAATATAATTTGCTTTCAGCAGTCTCCCTAATATTCCATCGATGAGCGGAAGAGGGTAAGCGTCTTTGATGGTCACTGCGTTTTTCTTCCGGGCATCTAGGCAGAGACGGACTTTACCTGGCTTCACCACCAAGGTTACCGGTGAGGACCAGGCACTTTGGGACTCCTCTATAACCCCCAACTCGGAGCATCCTATCCAACCCTGCATACACTAACTTCTCCATGGCCGGTGAGATGGCATAGTGTCTCTGCTTGGGTAGCGTAAGATGGAAAAGCAGCGATGGATGCTTCCAGACGTCGTTGGTTAGGTGTCAGTTCATGCCTATCGGGTATAGAAGCAAGTTCGTTGACATATCTAGTATTTAAAGACAAATCTGTGAATAGATCGGAGGTCAATCTAAATTAAAAGACGAAATCGACGCCAAGGTACACGTTCTGAGTCAGTGATGGGATAATGTAGAAAGTAATATTCTTCGTTTGACCTCTGAACGTCACGAGTGTTGTCAGTCTACCTTGGAAAGGATGTTTGGTGCCATCAGCTGTACTGATTTCAGAACGCCAGGGCCTAATCAAGGTAGGATGTTGATGGAGTACTTTCGAGCCAAGGCTCGAGGCAAGACAGCTGATACTGGCACCCGTGTCAATCAGTGCAATCGCGATTTCGCCCAACACTTTGATTGGGTGGTAAGGTCTGGTATCATTCTCAGAAACCTCCGAGATGTTACAAAAGTTTAATGTTTGACGGCAGGGGCGCACTCTCTTGCGGAAACTCCGCCAACGACGGGTTGACCAATTTGTTTTGCGCGGGTGAGAGGTGACTTCTTCGGAAGCAAATATTCGCTCTCGTGCCGCCCGATTTTCCTGCAGTCGAACATGGTATGGTTTTAGTACGCGTATTCGGGGCTGCCGAGGTTCTTCAGGCAGTGACTACGGTGGTCGCTTCAATACTGTCGTTGGCGAGGCCTCCGGAAGAGAGCGAAGATCCGCAGTCATAGTGGTCATGGCTGGTGGATTATCGTCAGGGTTGTTGGGGTTGGCAGCTGGCTGGGGGACTACTGCGGGATTTTGCAGTACCGTTGAGGTGGTCCGGTACTCGTTCGGCCATTTTTGGAGCGGCACAATCTGGGCAGTCCGGAAAGTAGGTGTTCGGCTTGCCGCAACCGTAGCAGAAAACCATACGCTCTGCTCTACATGCAATAAACCGGTGTCCGGTTTGTTTGCAGTTCCAGCAGGTCGTGAGGTTCCCACCGCTGTTACAGCAAGCTGGTCCAACTCCATATTTTCCTCGAGATTAGTGGTGGTATAATCTGCTGCCACTTCCGCGATTCCACGCCGAGGACCCGTCCTAGCTAGTAAGTAGGGCTGTTCCCGGAGGTCTTCTTCAACCCCCTCGAGTCGATTCACGGTCCTCAGCAGTGCTTCCATACTCTGCGGATCTGAGTCCGCGATATGGCGACGAAGTTCCGGCCTTAGGTTGCGCTTCAACACCCGCAGCAGTTGGGTGGATGACATCAACTCTGACAACTGGTCGTTCAGTCGAAGGATGTCGGCCGATATTGATGAAAGGGCTTGTCCGGACGTTGCCATCTGGCATGGATCTTGTCCAGTACCCTTTCATCCATATCGATCGCAGGGTATTCCATGCGGAGTACCTCCTTCAGCCGTGACCAGCGGAATGATGGTGGGGCCGAATGTATCCTCCAGTAGGTCTCGAGTGCTGCCCCTCTTAGCAGCATCGGTAAGTATCCTGCCAGCGCCGTGTGGTCACCTGCCAACATTTGCTCAATCAGCGACTCCACCCGACCAATGAAAACCTCCACAGTTATGGTGTTGGGTTCCCCGCTGAAATGCAGATTCCAGCCATGAATGATGCTGGGAATCTGCGTCGGCTTCAGCCGACACGTAGCGTGTGGAAGGATGCGTTGATCCGGAGGAGCCACTGGAGCCAGAGTTGGTGGCGGTGCTTGGCTCAGCCTGGGCCGGTACACTGGAGCCAACGGATTCATTGCCGCACCGGATCGGTTTCTTTCGGGATTGCGTCGCTGTTCTACAGGAAAATCCCAGGGATTTAGGTCCGAATCCCACATCGGAGGCGTTCTTGGACGAGGTGGGAAAGGATTTTCATGCTTGCTTTCGAGCGCGGCTACCCGGGTAGTCAGCCCTTGCATTAACGCCATCAGGTCTTGCAGGACGGTCGCCTCTACGGCCACAGTTGGTCTCTGCCCTTCAGCAGGCGGCACTGCTTCGGCTCCGCCCACTAAATCGGGCTCATCAGCCGCTGGTAGAACTTGATCCCGGCGGTCTTTCGGTTTGGGCACCGCTCCTTGAGCAGACGTAAGTTCCAGGTGGCTGGAAGGTGGACCCGCCGACGTTGCTGGTTGTTGGCACAAAGGACAAGTCCAGCTGACCAGTAAATGCTGCGTCACGCAGGCTTCGTGGAATTCACGTCCGCACGCCAACGTTTGTACGGACATCCCATCGTCTCGTGCCTGCTGGCAGATGACGCATAATGCCGTGGGCCCTGCGTCCGAACGCAACCGGCGCTTGTCTGGCGTACGTTTGGTGGACATTTTCGGTAGATAATGTGGGTCTGGATGTCAGACAACTGAAACAGGAATAAATATATAGAAAATGAAAACCTTAGAACTACGAATATGAAAAGTAATGTATATGAGAAAGAGCAAAAATAAGGAAAAAATATATAAAGTTAGGTAAGTGGCCATCAGTGGCAAACTATATAACAATCCTATCGCAAAAAAAAAATATTTATGTGCCCAAAATTTATGTTATCATAAAAAAATTCAGTCTTTCCATTTCGCTCTTTCCTCCCAAGCAAGGACACCAATGGCACACTCCTCCTGCAGCGTCACAGGGATTACTCTCTTGCGGCACCATAAAAATCAGGGTTCGGAAGTGCTCCCTCATCCGCAAGTTTTTACAAGCTACAACTTGTCAGCCCAGGGTTGAATTCTGACCCACAAGCAGCGCGTGTCTTGTCATGGATAGTCATGGACTAGCTACGCAGCCAATCACATGAAATCAAGATCCATGTAATGAAAGACACTTAGGCACCGCTTGGTTTGGGGTGCAGATCAGAATCCTCCGCAAATAAGGTGTAGGGATAATAACTTCCGAATACACATAGGGACTCTAATATCATTTGGCCTTACTAGTCATACAATGGTGGTGAACCACCAGAGCATAAGTCAAAAGCAGGACCAAACAATATTGATGTCCGAGGACAACATACGTCCGGAAGTTATTCGATGCTGGGGCACGATTAGTGCAATAGCCCTAAGTAGTTATCTACCCGCCAATAATCTTGACACCTTGTAGGGACACCTAGAGATGATGGACTGTCTCGTGCTCACGACTGATGATACAGCCGGGCATTTCGGAGCCCCAGGTTGAGCGCCATTTGTAGTGAAAGGTAAGTATCAAAATGTCCGTAAAGGACTGCAGCGATGGTCTGCTGCCTCGGCGAAGGAAGATGTTGATATCCGCCGAGAATGCCCTCGTCTGGGGACGCGTGAATGCGCTGTCAGACTAGCATTCCGGTGTCGTGGGGCGGGTTTATTCCCCCAGCACAAGGACCTACTACAAAAGAATTTCGCATTCACGAATTCTTGGGTCTCAAAGAACGGGCGACCGAAGTCGAAAAATTGTAGGTAACTACTGTTGCGAATACCGGCGTACCGACTATCTCCCATTCGCAACTTCAACGGCCGCCGTAATATTTCCACCTCCCTTTGGGCAACTCTACCTTTTCCCCTATACATTTATTTATTTTTTTTACATTTTTCCATTTTTCCTTTAATTTTTACTCCCCCATCATCACAATACTACCCTTTTTCCTTATTAACAACTACGAAAAAAATAATACCTACTAACAATTTCAATTTTCTCACTAATAACGTTCCATTTGTTAATTCCCACTAACAAAATTTCATTCTATTCATTTTCCCTAACAAAACCTAATTCCTTCCTTAACATTAACTAATTCCATTCCCACTAACAAATTTTATTTTTTTTTATACTAACAAAAATGAATTCACTGATTACTAACAAGATTCAATCTCATGCCCAAATGCATCGTTGAAGTTGCTTATGAGATAAATGGTAGATCGACCATCCACGGCACCATTGGCTGCGTCGTGAGTCCTCGATCTTGGGTCTGCTGGAACCCTGAGTTCAAGTTCTCCCGGGCGCACGGAAGTATTCTTTTTGGGGTATCGGCAAAATCAATAGTTTTCGTAATGTATATGTGGCACTTTACATTCAATCAAGCGATTCTTGGGGATGTAAATTGCCATATATGCAAGTCAATGGATACTATTGTGATTGTCGATACGGGAACAAAAAATGTGTGGGTAGCGGAATCGAAGTGTAATGAACTTCGATTACGTTACCCAGATGCGGCAGCGGTAATTGGAAAAAGGGATTGCGGGATCGAATGGGATGAACGTGGAAGATGAAAATTAAGTGGTTGGAATTGAGGAGTCAGATTTTGATTTGGAGAAGATAAGGGTGTTTTATGTGCGCGTAAAATTGATTTTTGGAGGGTTTTAAGATTGGGAACAAAAGGAAGTGAATATTTGGAAAAAATATAAAAGAGTAATTGCTATGAGTGAAGTGAAGTGAATTTTTGGATTTGAGAATTTCAGCAGAAGTGAGAATAAATACAGAGATCTGAATTTGAAGTGAACGGGGATTAATTTTTTTGTGACGGAAGAAGAAATAGGAATAATTTAGTTGTGAAGTTGAGTGGCGAAAGTTTTGGTGTGAGGCAGGGCAAAATAAATTACATTCGTTGTGGAATAACTTATGATCCATGTGGAAATATTAGTGAGTGAGAAGAATTTTTGGCTTTTGGCCTCCGGGATTAAAGTTGGTGCGAGTTTGAAGTCAAACTAGTTGAAATAAAAATTAAGTGTCGAGAGTGATTCTTTCTCCAAAAAAAAAAAAACAGAAAAGCAAGAAAAAAAAACTTTGTTTTGTTGGACTTCGAAGAGAGCCAGGTTCCAGAATTAAAGTTTTCGTTTCTGCAAGTAAGCCAGAACGACGGGTCGGAGAGGGCGATAAGGGTGCTCCTTGATTTTCTAGTATTGTTTGAATTTTCGAGTTAATTTAAAGTTAAATTTTCAGTGGCCCCACACTCTTTTCTTTGTCATCGCCGAGCGCTCGGAGATCAACGAGGAGTAGTGTGAGTATTTATTTGGTTTATTTTCCTAGTATATTAACAACATCTCATCATCAAGCTCGTTTTTTTTCCTTGTGTTTTCCTTCATATAAAAGATTATAGTTGATTATTTTCTTCCGTACGTTAAATCTTAAAGGGGTCCTTTGTTTTTTTTCTTGTTTTTATTGAAATTGATAATTTGCAGATTTTATTGTGATATAAATTTGTTTATTTCTTTGTGAATAAAAAAACGGCCATGTTACAGTAAAAGCCATATTTTTCATTTCTCAGAATGACCTCCCCTTTCCCGTCCTTTTCCCTATGTGCTAGTATTTATATGTAAGGTGGCTCAGCACGAGCAGAGGGTGTCCCGAAAGACCCACGACACGACTGAGCGCTAGCCGGCCTCAGTATGCCACCCCGGGCTACACACCCTTCTGCTAATTCTTAATGTCTGCAACTGCGGTGACTTCCGTGGTTGCTACATATGGCGCCCAAACTTTGGTTTTAGTTGATTTTATCAGTTTTTAATTATAACTTAAATTTTTCAATTTGTTTGGGATGAGTACCTGAGTGCCTGACTTGAATAGTGGTTTGAGCATTCCAGGGAAATTATTTTTTTTTTTGTTTCGTTGGAAATTTTTTATGAGTTTGGATATAATTTTTACATGATTTCATTGATGGTTTTAAGTTCAATCTGGAGTTTTGATAGTTAAATATTGAAATCTTGATCACGGGGTTCGCCGCAGTTGCAGTCGTGCCTACCGTGCTGTTTTGTGTTTGATAGTCTCCACCGGCTATGATAGTGGGCATGCTTTAGCAGTGTGGATGTTGGTTGGGATCAACCGAATTTTGAGTCGTTGGCTATATCTCCCTGCACGGGATAGTTGGACTTAGATCCATCTCTTGGAATTAGCCAACGCTTTCGGCCCTTCCATCATCTATCTGGTGGTAGCTTTGGGATATGTGCGGCTCTTGTCCGAGCCATTATGAAGTCCGTAGTATTTCATAATGGTCTCGTAGTCAGCTTTTGAGGTGACCATTAGAGCGGAGTCCGCCTACGAGTTCCATTGCTATACCAGGCACTGTTGTGGTTTGTCTGCTACGTGTTTTGTATAAATTTTAACCTTCATCCCATTCAATTACCTTTTCTTTTCCTTTTCCTCCTAGGGGGAATCATTTTGAGAAATGATAGCGAAATCACTTTTGATAATTGAATTTAACCATAACACATTTGCACTCATTTCACTTGCTCGTTAATATACATTTTCTTTTATCTCATCAAATCATTAAAAATTTTGGATTTTTATTATTGATTGTTTAGTAATTACCGTTAGGTTACTTGTTCGATTTCAAAGTCATTTGATTTAGGTAGTTTAGTTATAGATTATTGAGTTTAATTAGGGTTTATGATTTAGATTAGTTTTAGATAATTGGGTTTACGGTATTTGTTAGTTTTGAGTAATTTTTATTAGTTTTAGTTTTGATGATTGAGATTGAGTTCAGTTTAATTTTTTTTTGGGTTTGAATAATTGTAAGGCTGAGTTTGGTTAATTGATTTTAGTTTAGGTAGTGAGTTTGGTTTTGGTTTAGTAGAGTTGAGTAAATTTGCTTTGTACGATAGTTTTATTGGTATTTAAATCAGGAATTTCAAATCAATTTTTATTTTAGCTTAGGTTAGGTGCTAAGATTTTATATATTTATTTACTTGTCTGTTTGTCGGTCTGGTATTCGATTTCTAATTTATTTTTATTAAATCGTTTGTTTGTCCGTCTGTTTTTTATTAAATTATTTCTTTTATTCAAATTGTCGGTGTTGCCCGTCTGTTCATTGATTTTAATATATGTACTTAAATTATTTAGATGGTCTGTAGATTTTTATTGTTTTTGATAGTCATCATGTTTCCGCACATACGACATGAACCCGATAATTTCACTCGCTGTTCATTACGCTCTTCCCAAGATTTGCCAAATCCTCAGTCGGAGCTCTCGTTCCAGGATGGTGATCAGGCAGTTGAGACTCATCAAACGATTATCCCAATCACCAAATGGGGTTTTAAGTTCGATGGTGGCTCCAATGGTTTGGATGCACGACAATTTTTGTTTCGTGCTAGCATTATGGCTAGAGATTATGGTCTCACAGAGCGTGAACTCGTTCGAGACTTTCATGTTCTGCTGCAGGGATATGCCGAAAACTGGTACTGGAAGATACGTGACCTGCATAGGAACTTGAGTTGGACGCAGCTAAAAGTGGAGTTCATGGAACGATTTGGATCTCGGCTTGATGACGCTCATATTTGGGAAAATATGTTCGCCCGCAGGCAAGAATCCAATGAACCATTCATCGAATTTTATGAATCCCTTGAGGCTATGGCTCTTCAACTCAGGACTCCGATTAGGGACACGGATCTGCGGGACCTAGTTTTCAAAAATATGAGTTTCAGGTTGCAGGATCACTTAGCTGGACATGAGTTCTCGACCACCCGTGAGCTTGTCTGGAGGTGTCGTCGAATTGAGGACATTTGGCGTGAGCTGGAGATCAAGTATGGTCGACCTCCAGTTCAGCCTTATGAGCTTAATTCGATGAGACCACCTGGTCGGTTTCCGGCTGGTTTGGAATCTTGTGTGCCAATCAATCCCCATGCTAGTGGAACGAGGGATTTTGGTTATAATAATACCGACATGCATCATCATGAATCCCCAGTACCATTTAGCATTGCTAATATCTCAAGCAGATTACCAGACTACGTCGGAAGTAATGGAAAGGCGGGCGATGATCGTGAGTCACCCGCTAGTTTTAGAGCACGACCTTTTCGGGATCGCTTTCGGAGATCCTGGAGATATTTCTTCGCCAGGCGTCTCTTGAAGCTGCCTGCGTGGAGTCAATTGTTGCAACTCCTGGCGACAATAGGCCCTACGCAGAGATTTCCGTCAAGGGTCGCAAATTGACGGGCTTGCTTGATAGCGGAGCCAGTGTTAGTATCCTCGGAGCCGGAGCCTTGGACCTGCTGTCGGATTTGGGTTTGCATATGCATACCATGCACGCTCATGTTCAGACTGCATCAGGGCACAAGGATCCAGTTCTGGGATACGTCACCACATTGGTGCAATTTAATAAAACCACCAAATTGATGAGATTCCTAGTTGTTCCTTCCTTGACGCACGCAGTGTATCTTGGAATTGACTTCTGGGATCTCTTCAAAATAGCACCAATCTAGGTCAACGCTATCGAAGCAGCGTCGGAGCTTCAGAGCCCTGAGTTCCATCTTTTGTCTCCAAAAGATCAGCAACGACTGGACTTCGTCAATTAACAGTTTCCGTCGTATAATGAGAAAGGCTTGGGTAGGACCAGTCTCGTGTCTCATCACATCGACACTGGTTCCGCTCGACCCATTAAGCAGCGGCATTATGCTGTCTCGCCTGTTATACAGAAACTGTTGTATGACGAACTCGATCGTATGTTGTCTTTGGGGGTAATAGAGGAAAGTCAGAGTTCGTGGAGTTCGCCGGTGACCCTTTCAGAAAACCCGGCAAGGTGCGTTTGTGTCTTGACGCTCGACGCCTCAACGAGGTGACTGTTAAGGACGCCTATCCGTTGCCACTGATTGAAGGTCTTTTGGCACGGTTGCAGAGTACCAGGTTCATTACCAGCTTGGACCTGAAGGATGCCTTTTGGCAAATACCATTGGATGAGGCAAGTAAGGAGAAAACGGCCTTTACTGCCCCTGGCAGGCCCTTGTACCATTTCAAGGTCATGCCGTTCGGTCTATGTAATGCTCCCCAAACGATGTGTCGGTTGATGCATAAAGTAATACCGCATGAGCTGCAGGACAAGGTATTCGTTTATCTAGATGACCTGCTTGTTACAAGTTCAACATTTGATGAGCACTTGGAGCTCCTGAGTACTGTTGCAAAACTGCTCAGGGACGCCAACTTGACCATCAATGTTGAAAAAAGCAAGTTCGTCAAGAAGGAGATCAAATATCTTGGCTTTGTAGTGAGTGATGGTATCCTGCGCACCGACCCGGAGAAGGTTTCAGGTATAGTCTCCTATCCTGAACCCCGAACGGCCAAAGACGTGAGACGGTTCATGGGCATGGCAGGATGGTACAGGCGTTTTATTCCAAACTTCGCCTCGGTTACGGCCCCTCTAACGGATTTGCTAAAGGGCAAACGTGCCTTCAAGTGGTCTGCTTCCGCCAATAGTGCCTTCAATAAAGTGAAGCAATTGCTGATTTTTGCTCCAGTGCTGGCCAACCCCGACTTTACGAAGCACTTCTATATCCAGTGTGACGCAAGTACAGTGGGTATTGGAAGTGTTTTGTTCCAGAAGGACGATGAGGGTGGAGAGCATCCAATCGCATATATGTCTATGAAGCTCAACGCTGCGCAACGTAACTATAGCATTACAGAATTGGAATGCTTAGCTGCGGTGCAGAGCGTAAAGAGATTCAGGGCATATATCGAAGGGTTGCCTTTCACCATCATAACCGACCATGCCAGTCTTAAATGGCTGATGCAGCAGTCGGACCTTTCTGGTCGATTGGCTCGCTGGAGTCTGAAATTACAAGGGTTCAATTTCCAGATTGAACACCGGAAAGGTGCTCTTAACGTTGTACCGGATGCGTTATCGAGATCTTGCTCGCAGGACGAGCGGGTGGCCTCGCTCATTGCTTGCCTCCCGGAGCACACACATATTGATGGTTTGATACCTCAGTCTGCGTTTCAGGAGCCCGAGTACGAACATCTCAAGGAGCAAATCCTGAAGCAACCTGATAAGTTTCAGAATTTGCACCTTGCTGATGGCCGAGTGTACATCGTTTCTGGTTCCCCTGTAACGCTGACTACAGATATCCCCCGAACAAAATTATGGGTTCCTGAGGGCTACCAACAGGCTCTTATAGTGCGAGCTCATGATGATCCCCGGGGCTCTCATTGTGGAATTCGTCAGACCACGGAAGTCTTACAAAGATATTATTATTGGCCTCCTTTGCGTCAAGATGTTATTCAGCACATCCAGGGCTGTTCAACATGCAAACAGGTCAAGCCTTCGAATTCCACTTTGAGACCTCCTATGGGCGCATCACGAGACTCGACGAGATCTATGCAGCGCCTGTTTGTGGACTTCATGGGTCCATACCCTCGTTCAAAACCCGGGAACACTCAATTGTTTGTGGTCCTGGACCATTATAGCAAGTTCATATGGCTCAAACCCATGGCTAAAGCCACTGCGGAATCAGTCGTGCGATACTTGGAGCGCAAAATCTTTTTGACCTTCGGAGTTCCCGAATGGCTTCACTCGGACAATGGTGTGCAGTTCGTCTCCAAGGTATTCGCTAAGCTTATGAGTGACTATGGGGTGCAGCACTGCTTCACTCCATACCCTTCCCCGCAAGCGAATGCCTCGGAGAGGTCAAACCAGTCGACATTGAACGCCATCAGAGCCTACATAGGGTCCGATCATAGCAGGTGGGACGAGAATCTTCCGGAATCGTGTTTTGCCTTCCGCAAGGTGATTCATGAATCCACAGGATTTTCGCCCTACTTCCTCATGTTCGGATACCACCCTATCCAGCATGGCACTGAGTACGCCCTCCTTAGAAGCTTGAACGCTTTTGAGGATGGAGAAGTACAGCGAAGTGCAAACAGTGATCGTCTGCGAGCTGTACAAGACCGTGTCCGAGCTAAGCTGACAGAAGCCTACCGGAAGGGAGCTCAAAGTTACAACCTTCGGGCTCGCCCCCGTGAGCTACTTCAAGGTCAGAAAGTTTTCGTGCGGAATTTCGCCGTGAGCAATGCAGCCGATCGTTTTGCGGCTAAATTCGCTCCACGATTTGTTTCTGCAGTGGTTCGCCGCCGTACTGGGCAAGTTACTTATGAACTTGAGGATGAATCCGGTAAGCTGCTTGGGACCTTTCACGCTAAAGACATCCGATCCGATTCATAGTTACCCCTGCCGACATTCTTTGTTTGCCCGGCTGAATGAGACACTCAGGGTCTGGGTCGTCCCCACGATTGTTGCGAATACCGGCGTACCGACTATCTCCCATTCGCAACTTCAACGGCCGCCGTAATATTTCCACCTCCCTTTGGGCAACTCTACCTTTTCCCCTATAAATTTATTTATTTTTTTTTACATTTTTCCATTTTTCCTTTAATTTTTACTCCCCCATTATCACAATACTACCCTTTTTCCTTATTAACAACTACGAAAAAAATAATACCGACTAATAATTTCAATTTTCCCACTAATAACGTTCCATTTGTTAATTCCCACTAACAAAATTTCATTCTATTCATTTTCCCTAACAAAACCTAATTCCTTCCTTAACATTAACTAATTCCATTCCCACTAACAAATTTTATTTTTTTTATACTAACAAAAATGAATTCACTGATTACTAACAAGATTCAATCTCATGCCCAAATGCATCGTTGAAGTTGCTTATGAGATGAATGGTAGATCGACCATCCACGGCACCATTGGCTGCGTCGTGAGTCCTCGATCTTGGGTCTGCTGGAACCCTGAGTTCAAGTTCTCCCGGGCGCACGGAAGTATTCTTTTTGGGGTATCGGCAAAATCAATAGTTTTCGTAATGTATATGTGGCACTTTACATTCAATCAAGCGATTCTTGGGGATGTAAATTGCCATATATGCAAGTCAATGGATACTATTGTGATTGTCGATACGGGAACAAAAAATGTGTGGGTAGCGGAATCGAAGTGTAATGAACTTCGATTACGTTACCCAGATGCGGCAGCGGTAATTGGAAAAAGGGATTGCGGGATCGAATGGGATGAACGTGGAAGATGAAAATTAAGTGGTTGGAATTGAGGAGTCAGATTTTGATTTGGAGAAGATAAGGGTGTTTTATGTGCGCGTAAAATTGATTTTTGGAGGGTTTTAAGATTGGGAACAAAAGGAAGTGAATATTTGGAAAAAAATATAAAAGAGTAATTGCTATGAGTGAAGTGAAGTGAATTTTTGGATTTGAGAATTTCAGCAGAAGTGAGAATAAATACAGAGATCTGAATTTGAAGTGAACGGGGATTAATTTTTTTGTGACGGAAGAAGAAATAGGAATAATTTAGTTGTGAAGTTGAGTGGCGAAAGTTTTGGTGTGAGGCAGGGCAAAATAAATTACATTCGTTGTGGAATAACTTATGATCCATGTGGAAATATTAGTGAGTGAGAAGAATTTTTGGCTTTTGGCCTCCGGGATTAAAGTTGGTGCGAGTTTGAAGTCAAACTAGTTGAAATAAAAATTAAGTGTCGAGAGTGATTCTTTCTCCAAAAAAAAAAAAAAAACAGAAAAGCAAGAAAAAAAACTTTGTTTTGTTGGACTTCGAAGAGAGCCAGGTTCCAGAATTAAAGTTTTCGTTTCTGCAAGTAAGCCAGAACGACGGGTCGGAGAGGGCGATAAGGGTGCTCCTTGATTTTCTAGTATTGTTTGAATTTTCGAGTTAATTTAAAGTTAAATTTTCAGTGGCCCCACACTCTTTTTTTGTCATAGCCGAGCGCTCGGAGATCAACGAGGAGTAGTGTGAGTATTTATTTGGTTTATTTTCCTAGTATATTAACAACATCTCATCATCAAGCTCGTTTTTTTTCCTTGTGTTTTCCTTCATATAAAAGATTATAGTTGATTATTTTCTTCCGTACGTTAAATCTTAAAGGGGTCCTTTGTTTTTTTCTTGTTTTTATAGAAATTGATAATTTGCAGATTTTATTGTGATATAAATTTGTTTATTTCTTTGTGAATAAAAAAACGGCCATGTTACAGTAAAAGCCATATTTTTCATTTCTCAGAATGACCTCCCCTTTCCCGTCCTTTTCCCTATGTGCTAGTATTTATATGTAAGGTGGCTCAGCACGAGCAGAGGGTGTCCCGAAAGACCCACGACACGACTGAGCGCTAGCCGGCCTCAGTATGCCACCCCGGGCTACACACCCCTCTGCTAATTCTTAATGTCTGCAACTGCGGTGACTTCCGTGGTTGCTACACTACCCAAAGGGAAAATGACTTGCTCAGAGAACAAGTTGAACGAGTGAAAACAGACGGACTCGGGGAAACCTCTTCGTTACCCGACGATTCTCATGGCCCACAAACAAGAGTGGGGCAACCGTATGGTGGTGGTGCCCCCTCGCACCCGCCCAACCGGATCAAGGTCCATAATGTGGCAGTGGCCATATATTTCCCTTCAGGGTGGAAAACTCATACAACATACCTTGTATGAGCCTTCCCATCAGAAAAGAAATATATCGGTGACCAATTTATGCCATAGAGTTATGTGATCGGATCACATAACCCTATGCTATAAAAAGGCACCTTGACTAGGGGCCACTCAACCCGCAAGAGTCCCTGAAACAAAAGAAGGTTAGAACGTGCCCGATAGCTGGCTCATTTTTGGTTGGGAAAACCTTCCACCGTACCGGGTCCTATACCCAGTCAGATCCGACAGAATGGAAAGACCGACGGTTCAATTTAAAAATCCATTTTATTCAAATAAAATTCTACTGAATTTGAACAATCTACAGCAATTCCTTTTGCCGCGCCTGCTTTGGCGCAAGTTTAAATCTAATATGCGATAACGATAAAAAACCAAAACTTCACGAAACATCTAAGAATTTGAATTAAAATATAATTACCTATAAAATTTACCCACACTTAAAAATTGTAATTAAATAATAGAAAAGAATAACGAAATTAAACAATGATAATATATGAATTAATTAATTTAAAAAATTATGTTTAAATATACAAAAATGTAAAAAGAAAGGAAACAAACGGGGTACTTACCCAGCCTTTTCGACGAGCGCTCGTGGATGGGGTGAGTAAGTCCTGTGATGTTAATATGGCGTAATAAATTATTAACATTCCAAACAAATTTCTTTCACTATCGCAATCTTGAATTAAGTTCGCTCGCACTATAGTGGGTCCTAATACTTCCAATAGACATTATCTAACAGTAACTCTACTAGTTCCCCCAAATGCTCAGTAATGCACGAAATTTCCTATCGATAAGAGATGTTTATTGGTGGAATGCGCGCTTCGGCACCCGTGTACACTTTCCTTTTGCTCAATTTCAAATCAATGTCATCAGGTCACTTTGCTTCTATCAGAAGTCAATAAACCAGCTGAAGGCGCAACGTCGAAGATACTCGTTCTTCATTATCAGAAATGCCTGGGTTCAAAAACCAGTAACAAATTTCATTTATTTCTCTTTTTCCTCTTGCGCTTCTGTCGTGATATCGGTGGTGCACTTGCTAAGTTTTCGCTGTCTGAGGTGGATTTTGGACTCGCGACTTAATGGAAATTGGTGAAAACTGACGACTGTATTTCAACCAATAATCGCAGATTTGCAAAGTATTGTAAAAGAAAGCGTTATGATGATAAGTTTTTAAATTTGTTGCGACAATGTAACTGTTGAAGATGTTAATTTAAACCCAAAAGCAAATTAACACGAAACAAACAATAGATTTTAGTTCACGATGTCATTAAAATGTAATATCGTCGAAACTTGAAGCTTGTGGCTTTTTCGGTTCTTTTTCATCACTTCTTGCCACAGAATCTTCGCAAACACCACTTTGTTCATTTTAATTAAATTTCCTAACAAAATTCAAGTGGTCACACAATAACCATCACAACAGAAGTAAAAAGCGAAGGTGGGATTTATTGAAAAATAAATGAAGACTATCCGGTTAACCCTAAAAGTGCACTTCTCACCGTAAATAATTATATTTGCAAGTGTCCCGTCTACAGACTTAATCTTGGATAACAATTGCGTACTTCGTCGGTATCCACTTGATAAGCAAACAATGCTCATTGAAAGTTTATTCTAAAATATCACTCCAAAACTGTCTTCAGATAAAATTTACCATCTTTCATTTTGATCATTTACAAAAAAAATGCTCGGCTCGAATAAACTACGTGGCTACATTCCTTCATTTCTCCCAAGTATGCACTATACAAACACAGAATGTATTCCATGCAAGTGTTCTGTGTACTTCTGTGAAACGTTCCACTTTGTTTGTATTCCTACAATTCATCTCTATGTGCACGTTTCTTCTTACAAGTATTGCGCGGCGTTTCTGAACTTGTATTGGATCATGCACGGTATTTTAACACCAACGATTCAACGCGAACCGGGTTCTCTAATTGATGAAACGAAGTAGCAACACAGCATTTCGACAAAAGAGCTAACTGTTCATTGCAGATTCATTACACGTTAAGTGTATTGAGTAACTAATTTTTATTAGATTCCGGGCAAGTCAAAGACGCCTTTTGCAAATTGTTTCTCAGTTTCCTATCTCCTTTGGGGACCTGGTTATTTGTGGGAGCTAAAGAATAACTTCCCGACAGAGGGTTTAAGGGAGGGAGGAATCTTTGCACACCCAAGTGAAAACACTTTCACCATACAATTTGGCGGAACACGAGTTTTATTCCAGTTTTCACTAATCCACACGACTAACGAAGCGTTCTCTATACACTCCTCGTTAGCTTAAACTTTCAATCAATACCGGTACCGCCTTCCTTCGACGAACACTTTCATTTTTCATGGCAGCCTCGAGCCGTTTACGCTCCCGACGTTATCGCCGTCGCGATTCCGAGCAGACTCCCCTTTTCTTCAGTTTGGATCCGTCCAAAACTTGTCTTGGCTTTCACATTCCGTGCCTACGGTGAAAATTCTATCAGCTGTCCACCCAGCTGAATTCGAATGCATTCCATCATGTAATGCACCGTTGCCCTGCACTAAGTCAGGGGTTCCACGTCCTAAATTGTAATGGGCAGATTCAAATTTTTTTTTTTCACAAGAACCAAAATTAACTGTAGTAGGGAAATTTCAACTAAACTAAAGAAATTAAAAATGAAGTAAAGAAATTTAAATAAATTGAAGAAAATTTACATGCAGTGAAGAAATTTACATCAAGGAAAGAACTAAAAATTTTAAATAGTAATGAAAATTTAAATTTTATAGAAAAGATAACGAGAACATTTAAATTTTAATATAGAGGAAAATTAATATCAATTCACATTTACTAATAATAAGAAGAAAAACTATTCTACAAATTACAATTACAGGGGAAAAAATTACATATTTTTATTTTAAATCTGCCATTACAATTTGGATAGGAGATAGGAGGGTTTTCGAGCAGTGTGGTAGTATAACTGCTCGATTACTACAATTCTTCACCTCCGTTTTCGTCATCCTCGTCTCCTTAGGATCGCGAGAAACTTAGCGACCCTGTAGTAGTCGCCTAGGCAAACTGCTCGAAAAACAACATAATACTTGATCCAATTTTAATCGGTAGTTTAAAAAAATAAATATTTAAATTTACAATTAAAATTCGATCATGGCAACCCCTTTGCAATGCAATTTATGAAAATGAATTGGGGTATCACGCGAGGGGAGATATCGGTTAGACGCAAGCAGTGGGATCGCCAAGAAATCGCCGTTGCGACACACAAGAAAGTCTCATTGTCATCGCGGAACGTGGCGGACGTCGCGAATGATCTGTGCGGCGACACGAATTTGCACAGAAAAAAGTAACGTTCGCTGATACTTTTGTTCCGGCTCAAGTTGATTATCGCTGTAAACCATTAGATTGTGAACACGTCTGTCCATCGAATCCCGCAAAGTGCTTGTTTTATGCATGTTCATGCTCACATTCCATTGTGTATTTTGCCGCTGTGGTGCAGGGGACTTGAGTGTTTCGCTCGTTTTCTATTAAATTTGTGTTCCTAATTGCATTGGACGGTGAAGTAATATGTTCTGATTGATTTATTTTGTCGTTGATGATTGAGTTTCTCATCCAAGCCATCGCCAATATCGTTCGGTATCTTGCATTTGCATTAAAAGATGTATGTGAAGAAAAACGAAATATGCACCTAGACATAACGTCATCTCAGTTACACTTACTCGGGCCTGCCATCGCTTCATCGCATGCTCCGTCGTTATATTTTGTTGTTGTTTTGTAATAATCCCTTTAAAACTATATGGCTGTAGTGTTATAGGAGCACTTACAACAGAAAAAAATCGAGTCGTGCAAAGTGATGCAAGCTCAATGCAAAAGGCATAGTGAGTGTGAAAAGATCGCGAAGTTAACAATGCAATAAAATGAAATGAATAGCAATCATGGGGATGTGTTATGAAACCGTAGTACAAATTGTTGTTGTCGACAGTCTTTGCTGCGGTCACGGTTTGTCATTCACCGTTTTGACATGTCATATGTTTGACAGTTGGACGTGTGGCACATAAGAATTTTATTCGCACTGGGCGCCAGTGAACAGTTGTAAATTTTTGAAAGAAAATAATGGTCGATTTTGGTGCAATTTACGAGGAAGTCTGTTTCTGATCGCCACAAGTAGTAGAAAGCTTAGGGCACGAGGGCCTAAGCTTTCTGCTACCATAAGTGAAGTTTTCAATAAATCTCGCTGAGATAACGTCGACCGAGTGCGCAACTACGTCTAATTAACATTAGTGAAGAAATTGGTTGCAAATTTGGTAAAGCAATCACGCAAATGGATGGGATTCATGTTTTGCCTAAGACTGAATATCAGGAAACCGGACTGTACTGCCGAAGAGATACTTAGCTGGAAAATTTCGGTCAAAAAATGTTGGTCCTCGTCTCGCCTTACAACTAATTACGTGCAGAATCGATCGAAGAAAAACGACTCTACGAGTCCTAGTCTGACATCTAAAGCATAAAGTGTAATGCTGAAAGTTTTCTTTCTCGGTTTTGACATATCGGATAAAGCCAGCTTATTGTTCAAATTTTCAAATCCGATTAGAAGAATCTGAAGGGAGCTCATCAATACAACACACTATGGAGAAAAAACATTAGCTTAGCCTCGAATTCTGAGGAAAAAAAAACATTTCCGAGTCAAACATCAAAATGTCAAACTTTATCGAGCAAATGAGCTTATTATAAGTATTTTCACGTGAGGTATTAATCGCATAATGAACGGACTTAGTCGCATAAATATTCCTGTAATGTTATTGTCATTCCAAGCATACTCAAAGATTAATGTCGTTAACCATTTGTTCAATAGGCTTACCCATCCCAAAAGCGAGCGCTCGTCGGAGGGTTGGGTAAGTAGCCGTTTTTTCATAGATTGATTATTATATATTATATATTGTTATTGACTTCCGTATTTGTCAAATTTGTTTTACTGCATAACAAACTTTATTAAGTAACATAGATCTCCATTGCGAGCTTCACTCAGAGAGTGACTCACACACGAGTTAACGTTAGAGACTTGGAAGTGCAATATCCCAGAGGATATGCAGAGAAAAAAATGTGATAATTTGCAACCGTAAACTAAGAATAGAAGTAAAGTAGATAATCTAGCCATCAAAAGCTAAATTTTATTTCTCTTTAAAAGAAATTGAGAGTGAGGGTTAGGAACAGGATTCCGTGAATTGAACGATGCCGGCTTTAGCGTCAAAATATGCCCGCGAATCTTCCTGTACTTAATTGCGGCTTCCTAACAGCGAACTTTCTCATACTCTTTTTTTATTATTTTTCATGAAATGCTTGTAATTTATTAAATGAAATTTTTCTATTGGAAGAGAGTCGGGGAGGACTAGTGATGTACACTTTGCTCTTAACCGTAAAATGGTTTCACTTTTCTTCCTCGGTTACACATTTTCAATCTGAACTTCATTCAAAGCACAACTTAGAACACATTCGCCTTAACCTTGACATGTGGAAAGGGAGAAGCGAACGCGTTTAGGCGCCACCGGGCTACAGGGATCCCTTTTCCAGCGGAAGGAGGGGAAGGGAGAGGGATTTCTAAAAAAGAGACCCCTCCGCCCTGGACACCTCCTTTTTTCCTTTTTATCTTAAGGACTGCCCGAGCGTAATGTGCCACACAGTTCTATTTGTCAACGGATGTGAGCATCTCTCCAGTGAGTTCATCCGGAGAGAAATCTCCCATTTCTTCAATGAGGTCACGGCGTTGCCTTTCCCACCTCTTGCATACAAAAAATGTGTGGTAGGCATCATCGACCTCTCCAGCACAGAATATGCAGTCAGGAGACCGTGATTTACCAATCTTGTGCAGGTAAGACCGAAAGTATCCATGTCCACTCAGTAGCTGAGTTAGATAGAAGTCAGTCTCACCATGCCTTCGATTGAGCCACGGCCTCAGGTCACCAATAAGGCGTGCGGTCCACCTACCTTTTGTATCGCTCACCCAGGACTGTTGCCAATCACTGAGTGAGCGTTCTCGTTCTTCGTGGGCGACAGAATGTCTGTCGCATTCGTTCCTCCGCAGGTAGATTCTGCGGCGCTCCTTGGCAAGGAGGGCAATGGGTATCACTCCCGCGATGACCAGCACTGCCGACTCCGAGGCAGTCCGATATGCAGATGCAATCCGCAGCGTTCCTCGTCGCTGCACCTGTGCCAAGCGCTTTCGATACAGCCCCTTGTTGAGAGCCTCACACCATATTTCCGATCCGTACAACAGCACAGATTGTACTGCACTCATCAGAAGTCTCCTTCTTCATGAGGTGGGACCCCTTATGTTGGCCATTAGTCGGCTGAGAGCCGAAACACTCGCTGCAGCCTTGTCAGCTATTGCCCTGATTTGCTCGGAGAAACGCATCTTCGAGTCTATCAAAATGCCCAGGTACTTCACTGCTAGTTTAGTCTCAACGAGTGCTTCCCCAATGTTGATCATCCTTACTCTAGGGATTCTCTTTTTTGTCAAGATGACTACATCGATTTTCTCCAAAGCTAGGCTGAACCCGCGAGCAGTCACCCAGTCCCTCACTCGGCGCATTAGCATACCCAGTCTGAGTTGCGCTTGTTCAACAGTGCGTCCCGCAACTAGCGCCGCGACATCATCTGCATAGCCGATCAAGCGCGACTCATCCGGCAGCTCGATTCTCAGTAGCCCGTCGTACGTGATGTTCCACAGCTCTGGGCCAAGGATGGAGCCTTGTTCAACACCCGATGTAACTTCCATCCTCCGCCGACCCTCCTTCGTCTCATAGAGCAGACTCCGGTCTGTCAGGTAGTTCTTCAAAATCCGCATCAGATACTCTGGAACTTGAAAAGAGCTTTCCAGTGCTTCCAGAATATCCGCCCATCTAGCGGAATTGAAGGCGTTTCTGACGTCAAGCGTCACGAGCAACACAACCCTTTTGTTTGACTGGCAGTGAGCCTCCGCTCTTTGGACCGCGCTCAAGACTTCCGCTATCAAATAGACTTTGGCACGAAAAACTTGCACGCACCAAGTGATAAATTCACGATCTCCACAGATGCGACTTCCCACTGCGTTTTTCCAATTTCCGAAGCGCTGCACGATCAACTACGAGCCGCGAATTGAAACCGTTGAAATATTCACAAGAGTTGAGACTAGATCTCTTTATAATAAAATCTCCCCTCGTAAGTCTTAAAGATGATTAAGTACCCGAAAATATTTGCACTAAGTGCGAGCACCAGCCATAATCGAATGGAAATTCAATCAACAATGCGATTGTTTGTTAATATGCAAATTCCAGTTAAGTACGATTTATTTCCTCAGCTTCAAGGCTAATTTCTTTAAGTTTCTTTTGTGTAACGTCAACACCTGTCCGAATATTTCGTAGTACTTAATCCCAATATGAAACTGAATTCCCACAAATTTTCCACCAAAATCAGTCTCAACAACGAAGCGAGGAAACCGCGAGAATGTTACGTTCGAATTCGATTCTCGAGCTCGACTCCCGTTTTGTTGTCCGTCGTCTACTTGCTCGATGTCACAACGGGACTCGACGACCCTCCCTTCATTCCGCTGCACACTTGCCTTCGCCAATGCAATACGCGCATGTGCAGCGGGAAAAGGTGTTGCAATGTTCGAGTTTTAATTGGAGATTTGAATTATTAAATTAATAAAAAATAATATAGAAAAATTTATATAACAGAGAAAGATGAATATATATCAGGAATATAATTATTAAGATACATTTAAATTTAATGGGGAAAAAAGATAATATAAAATTTATATTTAATTATAAAGAAGAATTTAAATTTAATATAGGGAAAGAAGATAATATAAAATTTATATTAAATTATAAAGAATTTAAATTTAATATATGGAAAAAAGATGATATAAAATTTATATTAATAATAAAAAAAATATATTTTATAATTTATAAACTTTAATTTGGAATGATTAAATTTTTCAAATCTGCAATGATAATTCGGATCATGTTATACCGATTCTCGAGCGGTTTGCTTAAGTGACGGCTCGATTACTACAAACTGTATCTGAAATAAAGTAATTTATTACCAACTACCAATATCGCAAGAAGGCCCTTTGACTAAGTCGCGTTTGAGAAAAATGGCAGACCGGGTAGACGGTCATCTTCAAGCTGAGAGTCTAGAGGCGGATGGAGAGAAATTCTATTCAACTGCTGAAGCATCAGCCGAGGATCATATGAATAGGTTTCTCAGTCAAGTAATGATTTTCAAAAATTTGTTTTATCGGATGAAACGGATAGAGTTTCTCCTCAAGCGTCTTCCTTAGCCCATTCCAATAAAAACACCCATCGATCTTCGAGTCCATGGAATACGTGTCTAATGCGCTTCGACGCAACAAATCAAACTCCGTCATTGAGTGATTTTCTTTATCGTTTTGAGCACCTTCGAAAGTCGGAGAGTGCTGATGATCATTACTAGATATATAACATCCACAAATATTTATTTGGGAAGGCTAGCGTTTGGTATTGGCAATATCACAAACAAACCTCGCAAATTACACGGTCCGAATTTTGTTCTGCTATTAAGTCTCGATTTTGTCAATGGAATTCCGATTCTGAGATATTACATGCCATACAGAGACGGCATCAAGTTTTTCATGAGAGCAAAGATGATTTCATGGCTGGAGTAGTCGATTTCAATCTTTAGATGTGTCCCCAGCAATGATGCAATTAGTATTTGCAAAAAATTGCAAAACCCTTGACGATTTAAAAAGTAAAGGCAGAGAAGCTAAACTACTTTTAAGGAGATCATAACAGAGTAATAAAAGTGTAAAATTTCATAATTCTGAATTGGACGTTTTAATAAATACTGAAGTGGAAATTGAACAATGAAATTAGAAAATTATAATGTTGGAATTGTGATTAACAAGGACACAAATTTCAACATTGCAAAGGCTCAAAATGGGCTACAGTGCTAAAGCAAAAAAAAAAATTTTTTTGTTGAAAGTTTGGCATCAACGTCGCATGAATAAAAATTAATACACGTTGATAGTATTTTTCACAAAATTAATGATACTCAGCCTTTTGCAAAAACTTTTTTTTGGAATCACACCTGTAGAAGGTTTATTGGATAGCGGAGCTTCAGTTAGTTTCCTCGGGAATGGATTTAAAAATTTAAAAAAAAAAGGTTATCCAAATCGGGTATCGTTTTACAACATGATGATAGTACTTTATATTTAGCGGGAGGTTCTAAACACACATCCATTGGTTACTTTTTCACCAATATAACTTTAAAAGAATCTACAAAGCGATTAAAAATATATGTGGTGCCTTCTCTGAACTGGAAACTTTATTTTGGAGCGGACTTTCGAAAAGAATTTCAATTAGCTCCCGGAATAATTGAATCTTTAGAAACAGATCCTGAAGAGCTTAAACCAGAGCCAAAACTTCATTTACTAACTTCCAAAGAAACTAATAGGTGAAGAATTCTTTTCTATCTTGCGATAAATTGGTCTTGGGACATATTTCATTGGAGACACATATTAACCAAAGGCACTACCCAATATCGCCAGCTATTCTTAATCCAATTATCAAGAACTGGATAGAATGCTGTCCATGGATGTGATAGAGGAAAACAACAGCGCATGGAATTCCTCTGTTGTATTAACAAGAAAGCCAGGTATAGATAGACCTTGTCGAAATTCCCGCAAGGTGAATTAGGTTACCGTCAAAGATGCTTATCCTCTTCCTCACATTGATGAATTACGAAGCCAACTACATGACAACAAATTCATTTCCGCGATTGGTTTAAAAAAAAGTCTTCTGGCAGATTTTATTGGAAGAAAAATCTTGCGAGAAAACAGTATTCACTGTTCCCGGTCGACCCTTATATCAATTCAAGATGATGCCTTTTGTATTATGTAACGCACCTCATGCATTTGCCGACAAATGGACAAAGTTATGAAGCCTCTTTTATCAAAGGATAGAGAAAGAGTCTCGGCTTATCTGGATGATCCATTGGTTACTACGCCAGATTTTAAATCGCATATATTTGTACTATTTAAAATTGCTAGTCTTACTATAAACGTCAGTAAAAGCCGTTTTTGTATGAAAGAAGTGAAGTATTTGGGAAGCATAGTCGACGATAGTAAATTGAAGACGGATCCGGCTAAATTCGCAACTGTTAATAATTTTCCCCATTCCGATTTCCGTAAAAAAAAATACGACGTTTCCTAGGCATGAACGGCTGGTATAGACGTTTTGTACCTAATTATGCTGCTTAACCATCTCCCATTTCAGACTGTTTTTAAAAAAAAAATCGTAAAGGATTTCAGTGGATTGACGAGGCAGAAACGGCTTTTAACAAATTGAAAGGGGCCATGGTTAATATCACGGAATTACATCACCCTGATTTCACTAAGCCCTTAATAATTCAGTGTGATACAAGTATCACAGAAGTGGGTGGTTTGTTATCACAAATCGGAGATGATGGTGAAGCGAGACTTATATAGGTTTTCCCTTCAAAATTATCACCGATCATGGAAGCTTAAAGTGGCTTATGAATAAGAAGGAGTTAACTGGAAGATTAGCGCGATGGTCCCTCAAATTGGTCGTATGATTTTGATATTAAATATAAGAAAGGTAGTCTGAATGTGGTTCCTGATTATTGCGCATATTTTGTGAGGAAATCCCTGTTAGAAGTGTTACATTTCCACATTTCCAAAGTGAAGAATATGTAAATCTGATCAGCGAATGATCTCGAAATAATAATCAATGATCCGTTATAACTATACAAGACGGTTTAATTTGGAAAAAAGAATTCACTGTGGAGAAAAAGGTAGCACTGATTCGATGTGGTAATTATGGATAATTAAGCATATACCCAGACTCGAATAGAATAGGCACACTGTCTACCTTTGTCTGCTCATGGAGGTATAGCTCAAACACGTTTGAGATAATATAACTATTGGCCACACATTGCAACTCGTCACGAATTTTGTTAGAGGATGCAAAATCTGTAATAGCCACTAACCCAAGTGTAATTTTACGTTCATATATGGCAGCTTCGAAAATTCCTTCTCGTCCCAGGCAACGAGTATTTGTGTATTAATTGGGTCCCTATCCAAGAGCTAAAAAAAGCCACTTCTCCATTTAGATAGTCCTCGATGGCTTTTCCAAGTTCGTTCTGTTCAAATCTTTAAGATGAGAGATCATTATTAGATATTTGGAGCAAGAGGTTTTCCATGTATTTCGATCTCTTGAAACTTTGATATTTGACAATGGAACTCAGTTCGTATCCAAAAAATGTACTAAATTGTTGGTTAATTATGGCGTAAATTATTTCAAAACCACCATTGGAACGGTCTTAACAGCCATTCGAGCCTATGTCAAGGATGATGACAAGACTTGGGATGTACATCTAAGTGCAGTAGCTAGTGCTTTAAGTCTGCCTTTCATACTTATATTGGAACTACTTCTTATCATGCTTTATTTGTTGCGCTTTAACCACTCATGAGAATTCTTATAAATTTCTGAGAAATGTAACTTCATTTACTGATAATGACTATCATGATTTGGAACCGAAAGATAAGTTGGAAATACTACGTTAATACTTTCGTAACCATATATTCAAAGCTCAAGATAGAGCTATGCATATTTATAATCTCCAATCTAGAGAAAATACTTTTTAAGTTGGTCAAGTAGTTTGGCGACGAAATTTCACCCATAGTGATTCATCTCAAGACGTTAGTCATAAATTCAATCATAAAATCAATCATTACTGCCCGAATAGATCATTCAATTTACACCTTGAAAGATGAAAATGGAAAACTTTTCGGAGATTTTCATACTAAGGATATAAAACCCCGGAACTGATTGCGTGATTATCAGTTCCTTCTCGGATAGCGCTGCTGTTATGTCCTTGAATGTGTCCTTATATAATCATTGTTTGTTTTGTTTAAGCGGTTTGAGACTATTTATCTTCAGGGTCGAAAGTCAAGCCCCACGTTCAATCGAATTGCGTTTACATCTTCTTTCCAATATTAAAGATTTTCTTTCGATCCCGTTAAATCTTTATACATTTTTTTACTTGATCAAATAAAACAAACCTCTTTACACGAGACCGGGGTGTAGCACGTTGATTTGGTTTAATTTAAAGTGCAAATTTATGTTTAAAAAACTTAATGATTCATCGTAATATTCATATATTATATATATCAAAAACACTTGTCTCCCATATATTCACTACACATATACATCATATAATTCATTTTACTATACTACAATTGACATATATAAAAAAAGGAGGCATAAGAGAGGAAAATAAAATTTTGGGAGTTTAAGAGAAGAGAGTAGTAAATAAAAAGTTGTTGAAACGAGAATTTTAAAGGAATCTGCTTACGAACAAAAAAGCTAAATTGGAAGAATTGAATTTACAAATTAAAAAAACAAACATAAAAGCAAGTTTCGAAATTTATGAATTGAATGCTAATAAGAATTTGAATTTGTGAATGAATGCAATGAAGAGGAATTAAATTTTATGAACTAGACGTAATGAGAAAGATTATAAATTTATGAACTAAATCTTGTTCAAGAAGGCAATTGCCGAGGACGATTACTGATTATGAGGATTTCAGTCAGAAAACTAAAGGATTAAATGATACGCATTTTATCGTCTTCTAAGGTTAATGGTTTTCTAGTAATTTGAAAAAGGAAAAAAACTTCAGAACGAAATTCAACATCTATGGCATCAACAAAAAATCAATGGCAGCGTTTAAATTCTTGAAAATTTGTTGCTCCTTTCAAGAACAATTTTACTCACTAGATTTGAAAATTCATCAAAAGAAGATAATAGAAGAAGAATCATTAAAAAATTAAGATACGACAACGATAAAGTGGCCCCAATGTAAGTTAATTACAGATGTATCATTAATTTTATTTTTCAGCTTAATTTAAATATTGATCTCGTGTTTCACTCCTGCATTGTGCCATTACTTTATGGTTCTATCGTTAATTGTTTATAAATTTTAATTTTATATTTAAAACGGGAGTAATGCTTTGTCAGTAAGAGGAAAATAAAAGGGGAGGAGAGATATTGAATCTTCTCTCATGCCCGAGCTGGATACTTACTGGCTAACATTTTATAATAAAAATTAGTTGAATATTAATTTCAAGATTGGTCGATGACTGATGAGAATTTATCACTTTCCAACACGTTTTATCAGTTAATTTTAATTTTAGTCTTGGCTACTTTTTAAATCCAATGTGAACGGGAAACTTCTGTACCACAATAAATACCATTGACTTCAAATACAATATTACGCTATGCGATGTAAATAACAGTTGAATATTACCAGCAGATTACCAGATTCTAACCCTGCATAACTTCGTAGATGGATAAGGAGTAGCCTTAGTATCACGAACTCAATTTCTTGTTAAGTAATTCTTCTTCTTCGTAGCACTACAGTCCCTCACGGGCCTTCGCTTCCTGCAACCCGCGCCTCCAGCTGCCTCTAGCGAAGTAATTATATATAAAGGGTAATTGATTATGTTTGATTTTCAATAGGTTTTTTTGACAGATCACGTGTGACTCTTGTCAAACTGTAATGTAATTTTTATTTAGCGCTACTTCACCATACAGCGAGAGAAGCAATGGACTCATTGAGAAATCATTTTGGTGAAAACCTGATATCACGTTTTTGGGATTACACGGTCTCTGGTCTTCAAGGATGAGCCGGCTTCACTCGACGATTAAGCTGAAATTACACATGTCATTCGCGATATATCGGTCGCTATGCTGGAATGCGTCGTCCAAAATGGACGATTTACGGCGTAGTCGCGGTCAACATTTAAACGAGCTAATCTTTAAAAAGAAAATGTCATAGATTGTTCTTTCGACTCACAATAAAATTTTTACTAAGAAATTCAACTTTTGTGGCTTTTATTTGGGATTAAAAACCAAACCTCAATATAAATATATATATATATATATATATATATATATATATATATATATATATATATATATATGTATATATATATATATATATATATATATATATATATATATATATATGTATATATATATATGTGTGTATATATATATATATATATATATATATATATGTATATATATATATATGTGTGTATATATATATATATATGTATATATATGTGTATATATATATATATGTATATATATATATATATATATATCTATATATATATATATATATATATATATGTATATATATATATATATATATATATATATATATATATATATATATATATATATATATCTATATATATATAGGGTAAGATGGGGTAAAACCGCCGGTGGGTAAAACCGCCATTTGGATTTTAAATTCAAATGAATCGCCGAAACGAGTAACCGTTTATAATGTACATTCTGATCGATAATGCGTGGTTTTTGCAGTCGGTCGGGATACTGCTGCTTTGTTGTGACAATTTCTATTGCGTCTTTTTTGTTTCACTCGACGGTGGCAAAAAATTTTTGTTATTAACATTGCTCAATCAAGTGTACATAAATGGCTTGAAAAAAAAGAGGTAAGTGTCCGCTTATAGTACGAACCTTGATACTGATGTACATGTATCAAGTTAGCCAATATTTCCAAAATTGTACAAACTAAGTAACCTCGACAAAAAATTGGCGCGTGGGGTAAAAACGCCGTGAAAAGGTGGGGTAAAAACGCCACACAACTTGATAACGGAAAAACTCGTTTTAATCGAGAATGAATGTTTTTCAGCATCATGCCTCGCAATTACGCAAGAAAAAAACCAAAAATTTATGAAAATATATTTCAACGGGCAATCGAGGAAGTTCAGGAGGGCAGCAAGGTTGCAGTTGTTGCCGAAAAATATGGGATTCCCCGAGAGACTTTGCGAGACCGAGTTAACAAAGCGCACAACGCTTATTTTGGCCATCATCACCAGGTAAAGTGTCAAGTATTCACAATTTTGGTCAATTGAAACAATATGTAAAGTCATGATTTTGACAAATCCAATATTATAACATTTCTTCTCAGTTTAAAACTATTTTAACCATGTAATTCTTATTTTACAGATTTTTACTGACGACCAAGAGGCATCGCTTGAGAAATATCTCATAACAGCAGCAGCTATGTTTCATGGTTTCTCTCGGACAGCAGTTCGACGACTTGCTTATGACTTCGCTTCGACACTGAAAGACAGAAATCAAATGCGAAGGAAAATTCCGCAAAACTGGCATGGATCGAAGCCTGGAGATGCAGGTATAGCTTCAAAAGACTGGCTTTATGGCTTCATGATTCGTCATTCCGGGATATCTTTGCGCAAACCGCAAGCAACAAGCCTCGGTCGAACCACTGCTTTCAACGAACACAACGTTAACATGTTCTTTTCCAATTTGAAAAGCGTGATTGAACGCTTCAAAATCCGACCCGAAAACATATGGAACATGGACGAAAGTGCTTTGACGACTGTGCAAAAACCTTTATCAGTTGTTGCACAACGTGGTGTGAGGAATTTAGGTTCAATCACATCTGCTGAACGTGGTGTTTTAGTTACGCTTGCTCTCGCCATTTCTGCCGGAGGGGTCTGCATGCCACCTTTCTACGTATTTCCACGAAAGAAATTTAAGAATGACTTCCTTGCTGCTGCTGGCATCGGAGCTGACGGAGCAGCTAACCCATCAGGTTGGATGAAAGGGGAGGAATTTTTGAAATACCTGGCACATTTCAAAAGATACGCTCGCCCAACGCTAGACTCACCAGCTCTTTTGATTTTGGACAACCACGAATCACACATGACCATCGCAGGCTTGGATTTTTGTAAGGAGAACGGAATTATTGTTCTGTCTCTCCCACCGCATACGAGCCACAAATTACAACCACTTGACAGAACTGTTTTTGGGCCTATAAAGAAATTTTTCAATGCAGCATGTGACAACTGGATGCGATCACCAGAAAATGCTGCAAGAACTATTACAATGCACGATATCCCTGGCATCGCTCGTGAACCAATTCAGAAGGGCGCTTCGATTTCGAACATCCAATCTGGCTTTAGAGTCACCGGAATTTGTCCACTGAACGAAAACGTTTTCACCGAAATCGATTTTTTGCCGTCTCAAATCACTGATCGCTTAGAAAATGAGCCTCAACGCCCGAGGACCCCAAACGAGTCAGTCGAAGAGCCGGAAGAGGACGACAGAGAAATCAATTTTGACGCAGTTTTGGAAAAACTGCGTCCCTTCCAAAAGGCCGCACCTCGGAAGTCCACGAACCGCGGCCGAAAGCGCCGAAAAACAGCGATTTTGACCGATGAAAATGAAATGGAAACACTGCGAACGGAACAAGAAGCGAATGCGAGAAAAAAGAAAGAACAAATGACGGCTGCGGCTGCACGAGCAGAAAAGAAAATTTCAAAACGGGTTTCAAAAGAGGCAGACGAGAACAAAATGACACAAAATTCTTGCCAACGTCCCAAGCGTGGTCGACCAAAAAAAATCGACTACGCAGAAGACAGCGATGACACAGAGGATTAATTGTGCCTTGCTATTTTTTTAAATTTCAATTTCTTATTTTTACTTTTATATATTCGTTGTAACATGTAATATCCATTTGAATTGAATAAAAAATTTTCTCAGAAGTTT